>WSTH01000463.1:0-24117 GCA_019616345.1 Ceratobasidium sp. 395
TGGGAAAAGTCTAGGAGAAACCGTTCTTCCGATATCGGCGCAGCATCTTGTTGAGTCTGTTTGGATCTATCATGCCTTTTTTATCCGCGATTTATCTTCGCTGACACTTTTCTCAAATTGATGTTTTACATGAGGCTTGGTTCGAAGTTCGGGGTTAGTTTGCGGGGAGGTGGTACTGCACAGCCCCACACGTCTGACTCAGCGCTCTCAACTGAAGCCACTCCCGATTTCAGTCTTCGGTCGTGCACAATGCCGGGCGAAGACAACCGACTCACTTTGAGACCTTCTCGATCCAAGTACACCCAAACCAAATTTGTATTCCGGCTGCTTTAGTCCGCGTTCTCTAGCTAACTGATTTTCTAGCTAGATAAACAACATCACTCCAACTCTGAGCGCATTGCACTCTAAATTACTCGCAATGCACAGTTGCTGTTCGCAAATCACCCCTTTGTTGCCTTAACACGAATTGTAAGGTGAGAACCCTTTAGGCCGATTACCTTTAGGGAGACTGCCAGGTTGGCCACAAAGCGCCGTCAAAAATTCAGCCCCAACTACATCAGTTTCGTTCAATACTCCGAACAGCTACTGTCCCCCTCACGCTCCATTGTGCCCATACTGTAGAAATCCTATTTGTACATACATAAAAGAATACTATAGAACATGCCTGAACAATCGTGTGATAGAAGATTCCAGCATATATGCGTATGTAACGCATACAGAGGCCTGTAGAACCTTCTAGCATACAGCCTCTAACATGTATATAAGGAGCGCCTCAGGCTCCGTAGGTACTCACTGTGAATATATAACATTTAACCGTTTATCTCACACACGCCTTTGAGCGTCGTCTTAGGCACACTGCGCATCGCGCATTTATTATAGTTTATATACATTTTTGTCACAACTTTCTACACATACCTATGCTAACTCTTTTCTCCCTCAACGCAGCCGATCACTTAGCTCACTGTTCTGTACCACGTTTCGTGATAATAACGCGCAGAGTTAAGCAAAAACGAGGCTAAACGGGGACTCGAGGAAACGCAATGCACTCGAGAGGGTGATGTTTTTCAGCTCTAAATTGTCCACTAATAGGGCTCACATAACTGCTCTACTCTTCTACTTCTAAAGAAGAAGCAAGCTGGGAGCTTCAGCCATGTATCTGTATTTCAAGAAATTCATTGAACTCCAATCTAGAAGGGGAATAACTAACGGGAAAAATAATCAAAGTAATATCCTTCGGCGACCATCGAGGAGGCGCTAATTGGACTGCCCTAACTTTACTCAGCTCCAAGCATCCAACGCTGTGCGGTTGATAGCCGAAGACCTCCACCTCACGCAAAGTTCACATCAATCAGCCACAGCCCCTTCGTTCCCCTATTCTTTACGTACCCCCAAGGGCGCGTCGGTCATCATACTCACCTTATTCATTCATTTGTAGCCATGCCAATTGGCCAATTACTTCCCCTTCAGGCGCCAGAGTTCAGATTAGGACTCAGATCAGGTCCGAGGCGATCACTCGTGTGGCGATGTGACAGCGCTCCGCCCAGGTTCATCTAAGCATCGCCGAGAATATGTACCCCAACTATGCCCGTCTGGCGTAAGCCGAGTACCTTTTCGCCTCGTGTGTGGCTAAGTCACTCAATACAAACATGATCGTGAGGAGTGCAATGTACGTTAGAGTCCGCATGAACGTGTCATGTGAAGGGTGCGAAAGGCGCAGAGGCATTGGTGCCCTGCCTCACAAAGCGGCACTGAGTATTGCAATCTTATTTCAAGCCAGGCTACATAAACCGTCCGAGATGATCACTCAGTCCTCATCCTTCGGGTTCTTACTTCTTTCTCCTCTTCTACATCTCATAGCCAATCCACCATGATCTTCAGCCTCGTCTCCCTCATCTCCTTCATCGTCTTCTTCCTTCCCTTTACCGCTCTCGCTGCTCCCGCCGCTCCTGTTGATGGCGAGCTTGAAGCCCGTGGGTACAAGAAGTGGAAGGTGACTGTCGGAGACAACATGAAGCTTCGGTACAACCCTCAGTACGTGCACGCCAAGGTCGGCGACTACATCGAATTTGAGTTGTAAGTCGTTTATATGGAACAAGTCCGTGTATGCGTCGAGCTAACGTACTCTGGTAGCCATCCGAAGAACCATACCGTGACCGAGAGCTCGTTCAACTACCCCTGCAGCAAGCTCGACGGCGGATTCACAACCGGCTTGTGAGTCTAGCTCGCTCTATCACCACGATTCTGGAGCTTATTGTTACCTTTTCAGCGTTCCCGTTGCCTCAGATGAGCACTACTTCCCGACTCGCAGCTTCTATGTCAAGGACGTAAGTTCTTGTACAAGCCATCTCTAGCTACTCGATAACTTACCCCATCACGTTGTTTTGCAGGAGAAGCCCCACTGGTTCTACTGCCAGCAAGTCGGCCACTGTCCCGCTGGAATGGTCTTTGCGGTACGTCTGTTTTGTCTATAGCGTTCTTCAAGGACTTCACTGATGCAACGCATACAATCAGGTCAACCCTCCGAAGAAGGGCAACACGTTCAAAGAGTTCCAGAAGAAGGCTATGCACACTGGGTACTAATGACATGACGGACACGATGATGGCTATGATCGGACTTTTATCTCCTTTATTATGAACATTGGTTGTGGAACACGGACTCTAGCTAACAGATTGAGCATGTTAAAACTACATAATTCTACGAATAAAGTACTCTGATAACAAATGCAGTTGCGACGGCGGATGAAAAGCTAGGAGCTTCAGACAAAAGTTTTGACTGCACGATTTGTATGGAGTCGATTAGATTGAAGTGTAGCGCGAGCGCTCAATTGCCAGGATTTTCATTCGGGTACAGGGTGTATGCGTGCGAAGAACACCGAAATAGTCGGATCCTTGGCATCAGGGACCTATTTACGGAGAGGGCATTTGGACATCAGTCCATGATATCGATACTACTGGCCAAGAGACCGAATTCCAGTGCAAGTGCTTTTCTTAACAGCGCGGGGCTCCTGAATTGAGCAGGAGTTTGCTATGCTTCTATTAGCGCCAAGATAATTAAGTACAACCCCTCGCGAGAAGGTGCCATCCCAGACCGCAATGTCTGGTTCTGATTGGAGTCAAATAGAAAATGCACTGAAGACAGAACCTCGCCGGCTATTATAGCGGCAGTGTGATACACACTTTTCGTAAGAATTGCTCTAGTCATACGTTCACTATGTGCTCCACGGGGACAACTTAGCTAGGAATAATCTCGGACGCGGGGTGATGCATGCGTGTTTACCCTGTGCGAGGCTAGGCGAGCGTACTGAGATGATATAGATAGTATCACGAGGACGAGCAAGATTGCGTCAGAGGAGTTGTTAGCCAGCTTTCATAACACTACTACCGGTGAGCGCTTGATACATGCGATGGAACAGCGGAGTTACCGCAAGAGGTCGTTGGTGTGGGAAATTGGCTACTTTGTTGGGCGGAAGAGTGATATTCTTATGTGTGGCACAAGACTCAAGACAAGATTAAGTCGAATACCTCAAGCATGATGGGACTGACGTGTACGGAACAAGTAACCACCGTTAGGGCGAGTGACCGCCCGGCGCTTTGATACCAACATGATGATAGAATCTTGATGCCATCAAGTCTCAGATCACATCAAGATTCGGCAAACGCCGGGGCCTTGCAGTCCGTGTGGCAGTGCGATATGAACACTCTGCCAGCGTCATTCGAACTGCCGCTCGCTTCCCCAAGGAGATGTACCGTCATCGTACCATACATGGCACGAGCCGGGCATTTTTGGACTACAGGCTATGCCATCGCACGAAAGGCCACTCGTGAGAAACCAGTAGACGATGCGGGTGAGTTGAACCGTGCCATCAGCGGTCTCGGCCATGAGCACTTGTCTCAGTACTCAGCCACTTGAGCCGACGGTACAACTATGACTGATACTTCGAGAGGGGGTATAAAGGCGCATAACGTCGAGCCTTCAGCCCTCATCTTCTGTTTTAGTTTCTTTTCTGCCTTCTACATCCTAAGTCAATCACCTGCTCATCTTCATCATGTACTTCAGCCTCGCCTCCGTCCTCTCCGTTGCTGTTCTCGTCCTCCCTCTCACTGTACTCGCTGCTCCCGCTGCCCCTGTCTCCGACCTCGAGGACCGCGGAGATCCCAAGACTTACAAGGTCACCGTCGGTGCTAATGGAAAGCTGCGATACAACCCACAGTACGTGCACGCCAAGGTCGGCGACTACGTCAAGTTCGAGTTGTGAGTAGCTATGAGTAAACCCATCATGCGCGCGCCTAACTGACAACGTACGACAACGCATATAGTCATCCGAAGAACCACACCGTGACCGAGAGCTCGTTCGACGAGCCGTGCACACCGCTCGAGGGCAACGAGGGCGAGCCCGTTGGCTTCCGCACTGGCACTATGGTCCCGTGATCTGCGGATTGTCCGCACCTGTATGACGGTGCAGTGCCCGCAAGCAACCTGCGGAAGTGCCGCAAATATGTAGCCGTATCTTACCTGCGGAAAATGCCCAAAATCCGAAACTTAGTTACGGATATTACGAACGGTACTTGCGAAAAATCCGCATCCCCGCATGTAAGTGACGGGAAATCCGCATATATACACCGGCACTTCCTTCCTTCCTTTAACAGCAACGTATCCGTAGATGACTCGTAGACAAAGTGTGATTATATTAATAGTAGTTATTTACATATTCAAACGAAACTTGTATAAACAACTTGTACTCAAAGTCGTAACGCACTCACCTGGCACCAATCTAACTCAACCATCATCTGGAGGTAATCTGACACGCGAGTGGCTTCAATTAGTACTGTAAGTAGCAAATTACGACTGCTCAGCTAACGCACAATCACCTACTAGCTTTTGATTGATCGAGTGGTTATGTCTGACTGTTTGAGTGAGGAGTCTCTGCTTGAGTCGTGTTTTATATTAGCAGCAAGCCGCGGTCAATAGCAAGTGAGAAGCAAAAGCGCCGGAGCTCGGGGAAAGGGGAGGCACAGAGAGTATTCGTAGAGTTTGTACACGTGCAATTAGTTGAGCTTGGGCGCAAGTGGTGGATGAGATTAAAAAGCGCAAGGTGGAAACACCCGTCGTTTTGTTAAAGTCGAAAGATCGACCGAGATAAGGGCAAGTAGTATTGCACATATTCAGTGCGTTGTGACTCCTACCGAATGAATCAAGGTGGACGGGATATGACACGCAAGGGTAGGTAGGACACTCACAAATTAACCTGTTTCGTTGTCAGCACAACCATTTATACTTTGCAAAGAAAGCTAGTAGTAGGGCTATGAGAAAAGAGAAGCCGCTAGTCATATTCACCATCAGATACGACTCTGCAGCCGGAAGACTTAGCCAAAAAATTTAACAACTCGAGCTACGAGGCAGAACAGACCTTAGGCAACAAGGTTTTGAGTTCCGTATAGCTCGTAGGATATTGCCGTGGTCTGTAAGAGCAGAACTAATGGTGTCAGCAGCCATAGGTACATAGTAGTAGTAAGGGCGGTGGTGGGTGGCGGGTGGTGGGGGAAATTTTCAATCTTGGTGATGGTGGGCAGAGGCAGGTGATTTGTGGTAAGCGCCGGCACTTGTCCAGGGCGAGGATGGCTAACCATTTAAGTTTCTGTGACCGGCCCTTAAGCATACTGAGCATGCTGGTAGATTTAGGTATTCAATCTTGTGTTCAACCACGGTGCAAACTATACTTCAAGCTGCATAGATTTGCTATTTATAACACACAATGACCCTCATAGCATCTATAGAGAAGAAATGATACTCATGTCAGTTGCGGAATATCCGCAGGAAACCTGCGGTTGCCTAGTGTACGAGATGTATGCGGAGTTTCCATACGTCGCCTGCAGTGTGCTTGGATCTTCATGATTTGATATCCGAAGTCAAATTGCGGATTTGCTCTCTTCCGCGAGATAACTGCGGGGGATCCGCAGGTCACGGGACCACAGTGTGGCTTGTGAGTGCTCCTGTCTCATTGCTGATATGTCTGACCCACACGACTGCACTTAGCGTCCCCGTGCCTGAGAAGCAGACGTCGCACTTCCCGACTCGCAAGTTCAAGGTCACTGACGTGAATATCCATCTCCTCAGCCCTGTTTCTCCACACTGACGATTTTATGTACTCACACAGACTCAGCCGCACTGGTTCTACTGCGGTCAGGTCGGCCATTGTCCTGCTGGCATGGTCTTCGCTGTACGTCGCGCGTTCATATATGCGCACCAAAATCGCTGTACTGACCTCACGCATACTGCTAGTTAAACCCACCGAAGAAGGGCAACACGTTCAAGAAGCTCCAGAAGATGGCGATGCAGTCTGACGACTAAGGCAGTGGCTGAGCGATGTGAACAGGGAACAGACTATGATTGGACTCTTCTGTTTTATGACATTTTGTCTTGACTGGGACTACACGGACTCTAGCTAGTAGATCGAGCGACACGAATTGTTTCATGCAACGAATATGATATGTACCTGATAATCATTGACCTACTGTGAGTAAAAACTAGATGAACATGTCTGCAGCGGACTATTTAGTCAGGATGACTTACGTGTCACCGGACGTTGAATGATTTGAGAGAGATGACGACCTGGTTATTAAAGGTTTGATTAAGAGGCAGACGATTATAACAAGAACGCGCTCAGCGCGATATCAGATTCATTTTTACTAAAAACAAGAGCAAGAGAGACCATAGCGAGGCAATAACGAGAGAACAGATCAAAACAAAACCAGACAAACAAAACTGCAGGTAACAGATCGACAGCTTAGAGGCGAGAAGGAGAATCGAATACCAAAAGTAGCGGGGGCCTTAGTGTCCATATGCCCTAGTTTCCCTCCCACAGCTCCTTCGGCGCTCGCATCATCACCCCGGTGTACCTAGGTCCAGGAACATAACGTTTTTGTGATGTATGTGCTAGATTATATGAGATGTGTTGCCAATTCTCCGTACAGCCTAGCGAAAAGCATCATTGGGATTACGCATTATGTAGGTTAAATGATTGACTACATACAGGATGAATAGGGTAGAGATGTATTGAGCACCCAGCGGTCCAATCGACGACCAATTAGGAAGTCCGATCGTGCTGATGGATCAAAATGATCTGGGCGTGATATAATACGCTTAGTAACCGTACCTGCAAAACCAAAAACTAGACCTTTCTCAATGCTTCATCAGGGGAACCTGTTTTCTCAATTTTGAGACACCAGGTTCATTTTGGCTCTTTCGTGCTCAATTATCGCGGTTTGCAAAAGTCTGATCCAAGCGCCGAAAAACCCTGTCGTTTGTCGGTTCGTAAAAAACACAAAACAGGTGATATCTCGACCTATCCGGGCACAATTGTGGGGATAAGTAGCTAGAAATACTCACAGAGCTCGTGCGAACACGATGATATAAAGCACATGTATGTAGACACAATCACGAAAATTTAGCTCCTAAGAGCCGTTTTGACTTTTCCGGTATGTAAAACGTATCTCCAGTGAGGTTGAGGGTATCAGAAGATTTTATTATAGGTAATATACTCATATACATTGGGTTTACCGGTCTTCTGGCTATTCTAGGGGTGTAATACGGGCTACCCCTCGACCACCGAGCCAGTTCTCCAGTAAAATGACCTCAAGTACATACAGAAAGCATCTCTAACCATAAAGCTGTCTTCTGTGAGTCTACTGTACGTCTAGGGGGCTGATTGAGCTATTTTTTGTGGCAAAAAAGGCCAACTTTAACAAGGAAGTTAATTTTTTTAAATCTCGTTTACATACATGTGCTTTATATTATTGTGTTCGTGCGAGCTCTGTGAGTATTTCTAGCTACTTATCCCCACAATTGTGCCCGGATAGGTCGAGATATCACCTGTTTTGTGTTTTTTACGAACCGACAAACGACAGGGTTTTTCGGCGCTTGGATCAGACTTTTGCAAACCGCGATAAAGAGCCCGTGGCTCTTTTTGCTCTTTGTGTGGAGCCATTTGCAATTACGTGGACAATGGACTTACTTGTATTACCATGTATAGGCATGTCATGTGTGCATGCACTCAACTTGGAGAACTTTTGAGCCCCCGGAATTAGTGCATATGGGCTGTTTTGCAGACAGCACCCAATGCCTCCTCTGGGGTAGTTTTGAGCGCAGATCACAATGGTATCAAAATCAGCAAAAAATAACGGTGAAAAAGCGACTTGGTGCAGAATTTGAAATACATACTATCGCAGCCCGTTCTATTCGAAAAAGATGTGGCTCTTTGCGTGCTCATTTAAAGAGCAAGACTCCTACTTGCTCAATAAAAGAGCAAGCAGGTTCTTTGGCTCTTTTCACTCATTAAAGAGTGAAAAGAGCCCAACAGGTTCTCCTGAAGTTCAGGCTGGTTTTTCGTTTGGACTGCATTGGGGAAACTCATCCCTACTTTCGGAACGCCCCTTCGTCTCTAAAGTCTGTTCATACTTTTGTTGCCCCACTGGCCGCGAAAAATCACAACTAGAATTGAGAAGCCATAGTCTCACAACTATCTACCAGCTTTTTTGAACTCTTACTACTCTTCATTTTCGCGAACATCATGTCTCAAGTCCCAGATCTCGAGGATTTAAGTGCGTACTTTTGATCTTCACTTTCGACTGTTCTGCTCACGTCATGTTCGTTTGTCTGCAGCTATCAGCCAGCTCTCCGACCAGCAGCTCACTAGTGCTGGATTCCTTGGAGATGGTGAGTTCATTCGTTATTTGCCTTCGTCTATTCCTCATTTGCCTTTGTTTTCTCCTCTTTGTCATAGGCGCCTACGACACTATCAAGCACACCATTGAGGTCGCGAGGGCAAACCCGGTACTGGCAGGCTGTGAGTCTGCTCCATTTCCTGTCCATCTGCAGACAGTGCCCAAGGCTCTGGGGGCTCTGAGAGCCTCCAGAGCCTCCAGAGCCTTTGACCTTGCTGCCAGAGCCCGGCTCTGGAGGCTCTGGTGATGGCTCAGGGTAATTTGAAATACCAAATAAACTAGCGATATATGTACAACGCATATATGCACATCTGCACCAAAAGAGTCGCGTCTGGGCGAGTATTTTGATGTTTTCTCATTCATTTCTGTACCAAATTAGAATCTGATCAAAAGGCTGTTTAGCTGTAAGCAGTGCGCACCTGTATACCAAAAATCACGAATTTGAAATTACCTATATAAGGTAAGTATGTGTCTCAATATGGTAGTGTCTATAACGTACACTAACACTTGGGTGCCTGAATCCCATTCAACATCTTCCCTTCAAGTTTCACCTTTCGGGCTCCGATTTCCATTCCTCCTATGTATCCCTCCTTAGCCGGTTGACACACCCAGGGGTAGTTTGCAGCATTTAGGGGCTCCTGTGCCCAAGGGAAAGAAAAATACTGGCTAGATAAAAAGATAAGTTTCATTCACCATATGTCATGTAGCATACATATGATGATGTCAGCAGGGTGTCCCTGATCATCACCAGAGCCTCCAGAGCTGGGCTCTGGCAGCAAGGTCAAAGGCTCTGGAGGCTCTGGAGGCTCTCAGAGCCCCCAGAGCCTTGGGCACTGTCTGCAGATGTCCGTCGTTCCTCTCTCTTACGTCCCTCTGTTCCCTCGTCAGTCATAACCTTTTGGATGTTAGAGTGCCAAAAGCCACGGGCCCGGGACCACGGCGCTCAACAGACCCCCTCAGCATCAGCAAAAACCTGCTGGGACCAGGAGTTCTCCAGAGGGATCCGGGCAAACCACTTATTAGGAGAGCCCTCTGGATCCTACTAGGGGTATCCAGGGTTCTCCAGATCCTACTAGTGGGATCCAGAGTCCTTGGGATCCCAGTGGGGGGATCAGGATCCCTCCGGATCCACCAAGCCTAACCTTATAAGGAAAATTCCCATATATGGTGATTTCCCTTCTTTGGTATCACATCTATATACAGTAGATATTAGACATTTTATTTTATTTTCTATTTTGGGACAGTTGAATGTATCATGTATTCATCCGAGCACGGTGTATGGGCTATGTACATTCATGCACGCAGGGCAAAGGCTTGCTTCATACACAGAAACGGCGGGGGAAAGCTGCTTGCCCGCATTTAGGTGGCGATACTAAGGCGTGTCGATCACTAGCGCAAGCACGAGTGTGGCGGGCGTGATGGAGTTGTAAGGACGCACATGTGCACGGCACATGTGTGAGGGCCCGTGCGATACGTGTGTGATAGGCACGTGTGATGCTGTGCGGTGCGGCATCAAGGTGTGCACATAGCGCCAATGGTGATAGTGGATCATCATGGATGAGACGATAGGACTGACATAGACTCACCGTTAACCGAGACGCTGGTCGTGGTATTGGATGTGGGACATGCAATTGCGAGAGGGCGGGGTCTCATGCACACGCGGCGGGTGACGGGTGGACATATGAGCCGGGACCGTGGCAAGAACGACATGCTAGGGGCGAGGGCGTGGTTGTTTTGTTAGCGTTGAGAATCACAAATACGAGTGAAAAGTACTCATCTGGTCTCGTAGTTGTCACGGAGCGGGTGTGTAGTTGTGAGTCCCGTATGGCGAACCTCATAACATGCTCGACAAGCCGTGTAGGGCCGGCAAGTGTGTGGCGAGAAACACATCAGAGCGGCGGCCGTTTGTGGGCAGTGGTGGATGTGATGTGGTGGCAGCGCCAAATTAGTGCTGGTTGCGGGTAACAGGGGCACGAGCAACGTACCATTCAGACGTACGCCGGACGGCGTGAATAGACAAGCCACTGGCTACGGGATGACGGATGACGAGTTCGATAGTGCCATGACGGTGAAGGGGGTATCGTAGTTGTGAGCCGGGAGTCAGGGGATGCGGTCACCTGTACAAGGCGCCACAGGTCGGGAGCGAAACAAAACGGATAACGTGTTGTTGCATTATCATCAGCCACGATGTGCAGTCAGAACAGAAAAAACTCACAATAGAGTGTGGCAAACGGTCGTCAAGCGTCCCGTATTCGGCGTTCATTAGTCGAGTTGGTCGTTCGGGATATTAGGGGTAAGCGCTCGGTCGAGGCGGCGATTGGTCTCGGCAGGCGGGTGCGGCGGATGCGGGCGCGTCATGGGCACCAAGATATTGGATGTTGAGGTGTGGTTGGTTGAGGGCGAGGAGCGGTTGAGCAGTTAGCCGGTTACAAGCCAAGCGGCGATAAACGACTAACCGTAGATCATACCCCGAACAAGCGCCAACGGCGTCGGGGTGAGACAGAGGCGAGTCGGCTTCGTGTACGAACGGATGCGATACCGTGTCAGGGAGGGCGTGAGGATACGCGGCTGCACGTACAGGGCGCCATGGGTCGTAAGAGTGGGGTGCAACACTAGGCACATTCGTTACATTAACACCAATCACGAAGAGCAACGAAGAAGAAGAAAAAACTCACGTTAAACGCGAGTGAACCCCGCCAAAAACCTGTTGTCCGCTCACGCCCGTTATCCGCTCACTTAGTCGAGTTGGTCGTTTGGGGGGTGTTGGGGTGGGCGCCCGATTGCAGCGGCGACAGGTCTTGGCAGGCGGGTGTGTCGGATGCGAGCGTGTCCAGGGACTGGCGATTAGACAACTCGGGGGCGAGTGGGTGTGGCGATAGGCGTTGCGGCACCGAGAGTAGGGGAAGGGGGATGACCTGGGGTGACGTGGCAAAGTGTGAGAAGCTCGTAAGTCAGTAGTCCACGTGACACCCCGATCCGAGCCGAACACCGATTGCGGATTGATCCGCGTCCCCTCTGCCCTCCATCCTTCCCTCCCACTCCCCCCTTGTTACTCCCCTCTTGCCGTCCATTGTTTGGCCCGTCAAATCCCGCCCGACCGGCCTTATTCAGCACTACCCGCCCACCTACCACTGGCCCCCGCCAATCATTGGACACTGATCATGGCTGTTTGCCCCGGACGGGCGCGTCGGTAAGTCATTCCCTCCGCCAGACGGCCTCGCTCCGTGGTAGACACTCGCTAATCGACTTCCAAGCCACGGTGCTGAGCCAGTGACCCGCGTCATGCCCTCCGGCGAGTCCATTACCTAAACAACCACACCATCATCCACGCAAGGTCAGTCGCTCCTACCCCACTCAAACCGAGCTTGACTCTGCTGAATGCGCTCCCGCCCGATGTCTTAGCATGTCCCCGCCTGCACCTCCACCGGGGTGTGACGTGTGGTTCGGCCTCGAGTTTGCGGCGCCTGCGCCTCGGCGAGCGGTCAACTTCCCCGAGCCACCGGTCGCGCCGAACGCTGTCCGCCGCCACCGGTCTCCAGCGCCGGCCCCAGCCGCCCTGACGGGCTTGATGACGCACACCAGGTCGTCTACGGCACCGCCCACCCCACCCGCAGCTGTTCTATTAAAGAAGAAACGCGAATTCCTCGCTCAACTTACACTCCGCCACACATTCAAACGTAGAGTGGCTCGATAATAAATACCCGCCCCGGTGCAAGTAAATGGTACGTATCCGCTTTTGTTTCAACGCGCCCCACCCCACAGCTAAACTCGCGCCGCCTCTACTTGTGGCTACACCACCCGCTGCCGTGCTCGGCTCGATCCTCCCCCCGGCACCCTTGACGCCCGCCGCTGTGTGCCGCTTGCCGGCCCTTTCCCGAGTACACGACCCGAGGTTATTTCGCGTGCCTACCGCCCTACAAGCTAAGTTGCTCTGACCTGCCGTGTGATGCCCGAGGCTGACAGGAATCGTCCCTGCAGCGCTCCGCTGCCCCGCCCGCCGCCCGCCGCACCTCGCTGACCCCCCGCCGCTGACAATCGTGCCACCCAGGCCCAACACTACCCCGGCAGCTGAGCGCGTGGTACGTGGCACACCGTCCAAAGCTATTACCTATGATAACGCACAATTACATACGCCTCCCGCACCAGCCCGCACTCCTGTTTACACACTGCCGCGACCTGTGGCGCCTTAGTCGGCCAGCCACCACCCCATACGCTTACAACTATACCAACCGCCCCACCTGCCGCAGCTACAAACCGTGAACCTACACTGCCTACGGCTCGCAGTCTACGACTAATATCCTTAGCGCAAACCCGGCAACGTTGCCATGTGTGCCTTCCATGCGCACGCTGCGGCGGCTGAAACTCGTCCCGTACTTACACGCTCCCACTATTAAGCCACGGCACCCAGCCCACCAAGCTAGCTGACCGTACGCCAACGCTAAAACCGTGGCGTTGGCCAACTCTCCTCCTGACATACACGCCCAACTGAGACCCACCACCCCTGCCATTCCCACATGCCGTCGGAAAGGCAGACTAGATATTCTACACAATGTACATAGCCCATACACCGTGCTCGGATGAATACATGATACATTCAACTGTCCCAAAATAGAAAATAAAATAAAATGTCTAATATCTACTGTATATAGATGTGATACCAAAGAAGGGAAATCACCATATATGGGAATTTTCTTTATAAGGTTAGGCTTGGTGGATCCGGAGGGATCCTGATCCCCCCACTGGGATCCCAAGGACTCTGGATCCCACTAGTAGGATCTGGAGAACCCTGGATACCCCTAGTAGGATCCAGAGGGCTCTCCTAATAAGTGGTTTGCCCGGATCCCTCTGGAGAACTCCTGGTCCCAGCAGGTTTTTGCTGATGAGCTCCCGCTCTGAGTCACACTCCCACCGTCTTTTCGCAGATTAGCGATGCCAGACTTGCGTCAGAAGCCGTCAAAGTCGTCCACCCTCACCTCCTCTGCGAATTCGAGAGGATTCATTACTACAATGGTGTCTCCGCCGACCCTCCTGAGATCTACTATCGTTCCAACATCGACACGGTCAAGTTCGAGCTCCCTGTTCCGGGGCAACAGAACTTCTTCAAAATTCTTTTCAAGACTGCTGAAGGCGTGCTCGGCACGCCCATCGTCGAGGTGTGGGACGAGGTTGCCCGCTTGATCGTCGATCTCTTCAAGTCCACCGGGGTCAAGTACTCTGCCCTCCACCCTGCTTTCTTCTCGACCCTCAACGAGGACATGGAAAAGGATATGGGTCCGCTCGTCATCTGGGTCGCCACCTACCCTGGAACCACCTCCCCGGAGAAGGCTCGGGATGTCTCTCCCGCCGTTCTCTCCATTCTAGTCAAACACGGAATTGAGGGAGCAGTCGTTGAATGGATTGAAGGCACCGTCGAGCCGATGATAGGCCCTCCTCTCATGCGCACTGTCGAGAACACCAACCCCACCCACGACGTTCGCCAACCCTTCACCGCCCTGCACGGCATGTCTATCGCGACCGAGGACAGCGAGAACGAGGATGCGACGGGGACTGTTTCCATCTACTTCCATGAAGGCGGTGATAGCGACCGAGTTCTTGCCACCAGTTGCAAACACGTTTTCCACGCCGATACCAGGTCCGACTACAAGCTTGGCGGTTCTAGTGACCGTAAGCAGCAGGTTCGCGCCAATGGCATGCGCAGGTTCCAGCGCGCTCTATCGCAGCCATCAAGTACAAAGTGGGCGCTAACGTCACCGAAGTCGTAGCCCTCACGGAGGATATCGAGCGCCTCGAGAAGGAGCCCCAGAGCAAGGACGAGGAGGAAGCGGCAGACAAGGAGGAGGCGTTGGTCAAGAAGAAGGTTCAGTTGACTGATTTGACACTGGTTGGAACCAGGCTGCGCAACTTCTTTAAGGAAGTCACTCGCGACTGGACCGACATCGCTCGTCGCAACGTCGGTTATCTTGATTGGGCCCCATCCATCTCTATCGACGTCGACGATTCCTCGTACACCCGCGATATGGGCGCCTTCTCCCTCTACGCAGAGAAGTTTGCCGAGAGTTTTGTGGGAAATGTGGTCAATCTGGGTACGTTTTCTTTTTCCTTCTTCTTTTGTTTTCCTATTGGTCTCTTTCCTTTTTCAACTAATCACATTCGCTTTATGCTGTAGGTGTCAAGTACACTCGTCATGAGCTCAATACTATCTTTGGTGGCAGGCTCCCTTCCGACATGAAGCTCCGCCTCCGAGGAGCTGTCAAGCGCCAGGACCTCAGCAACCCCATTGGTGTTGACGAGTTTGGAAACGCTAGGACGATTGTCGGCAAGGACGGTAGCACCACCGGGCTCACTTGGGGCAACCTCGTCGGCGTCGAGGCGTACCTGTGTGACAAGTTTGGTCACGAGTCGAAGGAGCTGGCTATCTACAATGGCTCCAAGACGGATCGCACCAACTTCTCTAGCAAGGGAGACTCGGGTGCTCCCATCTGGAACATCAAGGGCGAGATCCTCGGCTTCCTCCATTCCGGTATGCCGAAAGGTCTCTCCAATCATGTCACCTACGCCACCCCCGGATGGTGGTACCTCGAGCAGCTCTTGAAGCAGTACCCGAACGCCAACTTTTGGGGTGAGAAGTGGGACCTCAAGGCTTAAACGCCAAACGCCACCATCACCGTCGTCGTCGTCTTCCCTGTCCGCTTTACCCACTGTCTTTTCTCTCTCGTATTCTTCATCTCCTCTTTCGCCGTTGGTTCTGGCGCGTGTTTTGTATCGTTGGCTTGCTGTAAATGTTTGTTCCTTTTCCTCGGTTCTTATGGTGCTACTTGGCTGACTCTTTCAACCTAACGTTTAAGTCGTCTTGTCAACCCGCACGCCTTCCATGCTCGCTCCTTCGACTCTGGTCTCGACTCTTTCTCTCTCTCTCTGTCCGCGCATTTATTTAATCGTCTAGTTGTCGATGGCGATGGATTGCTTGGAGTGGTGAATCGCTGCCTTGGCTCGTTTTGCATTCCTTACTTTGTTTGTTCGTACTCGTAACTAATAACTTCCATTCGCAGGGATTGGGTCGTCAACATCTCGTCTTGGTATGGCTTCCCCTCTTCGTGCTACTGGATTCAAATAGCTAACAGCTCTTACAGCAGCCGTTGGTCCTAGTGTACATCTGTCGTTGCTCAAGCTTTTCGTCTTCTGAAGTCGCAACGGAGTCCAGAGATGACAAAGAAAACGCATTGCAAGTCGCATGCAAATCATTTCCGCAACACGTGTAGTCTTTCCGGTGAGCAAAGATGCTGTATGCTATGGGTCTACATTGTACAATAGGAGAAAAAACTATATACATAGATACGGTAGCTAACTTGGAAGAAACTGTCTTAGGCGATTTTTCAATTTCGCCCTCGATGACGAGATATCACGCATATACCACCATTTCGGACCCTTTTGATGCGGATCACCACCTAGCTGGTGGTGGATGGATGACGCCTCCTTTACAGTCAGCCTGAAGCTGATTAGATCAAGATGTTGCGTGGGCGCTCAATCGCTAGGATTTTCCTTGGGGACAATAAGTGTATGCGCGCAAATGACACTAAAATATTTGAATCCTTGGTGTCAAGATCTTACTCACAGAGAGGGCCTTCGACGACCACCAACCAATTAGCTTTTGTGAACCCACTGTTATGTTAAAATATCTATGGGCGTAAGGTGACGGACGGTCCCGTGCGAATTCTCTTCCTTCTTGGTTCGGATCCAGAGCCGCTGGATTAAGCAGGGACTTGATACGCTTCTATTAGCGCCGAGAGAATCATCACCCCGCGCAAGGAGGTGCTTTCTAGTTCCATTGGACTCATATCAGAGAAACGCACTGAAAATAGAATCTAACCGCCTGCCGTAGCGGCAGTACAATACATACTCTCCATAAGAATCACTCGAGCCATGCGTTCACCTTGTGTTCTAAAGCGATAGTATAGCTAAGAATGACCTCAGACGCGGGGTGATGCATATCGTTTACCCTGCGTGGGGCTAGGTGAGCGTAGCTAATAGTACGTCGGGGACGAGATGCCTTGAGCAGAACGAGACTGACGCGTAAGAACGAGTAAACGACCATTGGCGAGTGAGCGCCTGGCGCTTTAGTACCAACATCATGATGAGATCTTGATGCGATCAAATCTCAGACCGTGTGGAGGTTTGGCAAGCGCCGAACGGCTTCCAGTCCACGTGGCGGTGCGATACGGACACTCTGCCAGCGTCATTCGAACTGCCGCTCGCTTCCCCGAGGAGATGTAGTCCATCATACTATACGTGGTGCGAGCCGGGTATTTTGGACGACAGGCTATGCTGGCGCACGAAAGGCCGCTCGTGAGAAGCCTGTGTACTCTGCGGGTGGGTTGAATCGTGCCGCCAGCGGTCTTGGCCTGAGCACTTATGTCAGTGCTTAGCCAGTTGAGTCGGCGGAGCTGTTATTGGCGCTACTCAGAGCAGTAGTATATATGCTCGCAGTGATAAGCCTTCATCCCTCATCCTCTACTTCGCTTTCTTTTTCTGCCTTTTACATCTTAAGTCAATCACCTGCTCGTCCTCATCATGTACTTCAGCCTCGCCTCTGTCTTCTCCGCCGCTCTCCTCGTCCTCCCTCTCACTGTGCTCGCTGCCCCTGCTGCCCCCGTCTCCGACCTCGAGGACCGCGGACACTATAAGACTCACAAGGTCACCGTCGGCGCTTGGGGCAAGCTGCGATACGACCCGCAGTACGTGCACGCCAAGGTCGGCGACTACGTCAAGTTCGAGTTGTGAGTGATACCAAGTCTACCTACCATGTGCGCACGTGACTGACAACGTACGATAACGCATATAGTCATCCGAAGAACCACACCGTGACCGAGAGCTCGTTCGACGAGCCCTGCACTCCACTCGAGGGCAACGAGGGTGAGCCCGTTGGCTTCCGCACGGGCTTGTGAGTGCTATTTGGCTAGTCAGTCGTCACGGAATATCTGACTCACATGGCTGCCCTTAGCGTCCCGGTGGACGAGAAGCAGACGTCACACTTCCCGACTCGCAAGTTCAAGGTCACCGACGTAGGTGTCGATCGCCCTAGCTCTGCTTCTACACACTGATCATACCATGTACTCATACAGACTCAGCCGCACTGGTTCTACTGTGGCCAGGTCGGTCACTGTCCGGCTGGCATGGTCTTCGCTGTACGCAGAGAGTTCATATATGTGTGCCAGAGTCGCTGTACTGACCTCGTGGATACGATAGGTAAACCCGCCGAAGAAGGGCAACACGTTCAAGAGGTTCCAGAAGATGGCCATGCAGTCCGACGACTAAGGCACTGGCTGAGCGGTGTGAACAGGCTATGATTGGACTCTTCTCTTTTATCACAGTTTGCCTTGGGGCTACTATATGGACTCTAGCTAGCAGATCGAGCGACACGACTTGTTTCATGCGACGAATACAATATACACTTGCTAACTACCTACATACCGTGGGCAAAATCTAAATGGACGTGCCTAAGAGGGCACTATTCAGGATCGCCTGCGTGCCACTGAACCTCGAATGATCAAAGAGCGATAACGACTTAGTTGGTCACAATTTGATCAGCAGGCGAACAGTTATAACAAAAACGCGCTCAGCGCGATATCATATGCATTCCTACCAAAGACAAGAGCAAACGAGACCAGAGCGAGACCATAAGGAGAGAGCAAAATCAAAACAAAACCAGACAAACAGAGCATGCAGACAACAAATCGACAGCTTAGAGGCGATGGAAAAAAAGGAAAAAAACTAAAACTAAAACTAAACTTGGATACCAGAAGTAGCAAGGAGCCCAAAGTCCATCTACCCTACTTCCCTTCCCAAAGCTCCTTCGGCGCTCGCATCATCACCCCTGGCGTGCCTAGGTCCAGGTTCCACTTGTACACGTACTCCCTCTTCTTCACCTCTCCCGCCGTTATCCGCTTCTTTCCCTGCGCATCCCACGTGTACACCACGTTCTTCCTCGGCACCTCTCTCCTCTTCTCTTCCGCTCGTCCTAGCTGTCGACATGCCCCGGAAGTCATGGGTGCAATTGCGAGTCCGAGGTCGAGGTCTGACTCGGTACGCATCCCCGAGCGACCAGGTCCGAACGCCTCTTTGTACGCAGCGAGTAGCTCCCGTTCCATTGGCGTAGGAGTACTGACCGACGGACCTACCGCCGTAGATGTGGGGACCATCGGTTCTAGTCCTTGAGTACGCGCCGACCGGACGTTGGGCTCTGAGGGCTTGGAAGTGCCAGACGGCGGCGATGGACGAGGCGCAGGCTTGTATGACTTGAAGAAAGAAGCGCCGTCGACTGGCTTGCATGGGATCGATAGAGGAGCGCGAGGTGCAGCGGGCGGCTTTTTAGAAGGCGCCGCCGCCTGAGGACTGGGGGCGATTGAACACGACGCTGCGACAGGTGGCTCTGCTGCTCGTGGGCGCACTTCTGGGCTAGCTTCGACTGGCGACATCGTCTGGTCGACCGGGCTAGGGCCGTCGTTCGTGCATACAGTGGTCGACCCTCCGAAAGTCTCCGTCGAGGGTGGTTGGCATACATCCATCCCGGCTTCTGCAGGCTCGGGCGTCGGCGTCTCCGGTACGACGGGTGGCTGAGACTGTGCCGTAGTCGTCGCGCTTGGCTCGATAGACGTCGCCTGACAGACGGGAGCAGTACCCTGCGCTTCCACAGCGAGGCGCATCGACCGTCTAGCCAGCTTCGCCCTCTTCGCCGCGTGCTTCTTCTTCAGCTCAGCTCGACCGACCCGAGTCCCGAGAGTCGCGTCCTTGACCTGGAAGCATGGAACAGGCGCATACATCCGCATTGCTCGACCGGACGCGGCGTGCGATAGAGACTTGAGCATAGAGTTGTAGATGGGGCCATGGCCAGGACTGGGACTAGTATGGATAAGCTGGGTGTTCTGGTCGGTTGGCGGGGGGTCGACGGAGGTAAGAGGTAGGCTAGCAGAGGCTGGAATAGCATCGCTGCTGGGCCCAGTGGTTAGATTGCGGGGAGCTGGCTGCTCCGCGGCGGGTGCAGAAGCAGCCAGCGGGGTCGACTTCAGTTCGACAGGTGGTTCGGCTGGGGAAGCAGTAGGCTGGGATGGAGATTCGGTCGACGTTTGCGCTGAGTTCTGCGCTGTGGAGACCACCTCGCTCGTCGCGGTTGGAGCCGGCTGCATCTGAGTGGCAAACTTGGTTGCGGGAGCGAGTAGAGGGGATGGTTCGGCTAGATCGGTCGATCCCGCCGGCGGGGCTGGGGCGACGAAAGTCTCAGCCTCACGCGCGCTTGTCTTCGGGTCCTGATTATGAGTACCAGATATGTTTTGATTCAGACTCGAACCGGTTGTTACTAGTTGTATTGTAACTGACCTTGGTATCGTGCGTGAAATCCGCTCCAGACTCCTTGGTCTTAGGTTCATCTTCTGCCTTCTCCTTGGCGGCCTGCGCTGAAGCTTAGAACCGGAGACCGTTGGCAGATAACTCGCTCACCTTCGGCACATTGTCCTCCGTTTTGACCTCTATATGTTCCTTAGTCTTTGTAGTTGGAGTAACAGCGGGAGCGACAGCTCTATTGGACGTCACAGAACCCTCTTTCTCCTGAGAGTCTCCGCTACTGGTGGCTTGCTTTAATGTAGCATCTGAAATGGCCACGGCCTGTTGGTCTGAAGTCAACAACGTTTTGCGGCTGCATTGCTTGAGATCCCACTTACCTTTTTAGCAAACAATGCCGTAGTAGGGGCCAACGCGTTATCGTCTACGTTTCCTTTCGGCTTGTCTTGTATCTTTCCGTTGTCAGTCTGTGTAGAAACAATGAGCAGAGATCCAAACGTTCGTCTTAGAACGCCCCGTACCTTTGACTTCGATTCCTGCTTCTTAGTAGTGCCGATAGTGGGTACTAAAGCCGCCTCCGATTGGAGTACACGCTCCGATCGTTGCGCTTTTCTGGTTTTCGTCGAGCTGGTAGATGTCGCGGGCGATGGGATGGCACGGCTGACGCTCCGTCTAGAACCGCGGGGCGCGGTCGAGACAGGCGAAGATACGGAGCTGGAGGGAAGACTGGAGTGAGAGTTGTAGGTCCTAGATTGGACGGCCCGTTGGTGCGTGGGGGTCGGTAGGGGTGACGAGATTGTCGGAGTAGCGACCTGGATCTACTGCAGATGTCAATAAAATAACATCAATGGGGCGAATTGACCGTACCTTGTCGTGTGTGGCTTGAGCCTGAGGGCGGGGTCTGCCAGCGCGTTTGCTACGGCGACCGCTCACCCTCACAGATGCTTCATACGCGTCCATCTCAGCCCGAATACCTGCCAGGAGCTCCGAAACTACACAGCACTTAGTCATTGTACGTCCAGGTAAGTGTCAGATACACTCTTACCTTTACCGCTAGCCTTCATGTCCGCCCATGCCGGACAATCAAACGTCCACGCGGCCATTACGCCAAGTAACAGCCAGCCAATCACACGATCGAGTGCAGGCATCTCATACCCTTCCAGCAGCAGTCCAGCTACCAACGAAACAAGCAGGTACCCTCCTGTACAACCCACGCACACCTTGGCTGCGACATACCGAGCCAGACTCGATGCGCAGAGCGCAAACGCGACACGAATGACAGCCGAAGCGAGTATAGGGGCCAGCCAGAGCGTTCCTAGAACAGCTCGGCATATTAGCCACACTCATGTCCCCTTACACAGCTCTTGAAGTGCTCACCGTCTCGCGTGTGCCTGTACATGCCTCGTACTAGAACACTAACAAAACTCACTACGTGTGGTACTAGACGGCCGAGCTTGCTTCCGAAGTACACAACGTCACGCCAAAGTCGACGCAGTGCGCGGCGACGCTCGGCGGCTCGACACATACGGCCGACGTACTTCGACTCTTCGAACAAGCCAGGCGGCGCAGGGTAGCAAGGTAAGAGTCGGCCGAACTGGTCGAGCTGCTCGCATGCATGTCCGTCGTCGCTGTATGGAGGTCGTCGGCTTGAGCTTCGAAGAGCATTGCCAGAAGCACGCACCTTGGTACGACGACACAAAGTGTCAGAACAAGGATTGCCAAGATAGGGGGATAGCTGAGCAGGAAAAGGACGGTGCTCGAAACGACGCTGACGCCAGTCATGCTCAGGAGGCAGAAGAGGGTGACGAGAACGAGGAGGTAGAACATAGTAGCGACGTCGATATGCGTGACGAATAAGCTGAGCGCAACGGCAGGTACACCGGCCAGAAGGTTGGACGCAGCGGGGTGGTGAGGGTTTAGGTTGAGGAACGACCTTGATTGGTCGAGGTTTATGTACGGCTCTCCTATCCCCTGTCTCCTGCCTGTGTCAGCGAAAACACCCCTAAGGTCGAGCTCGTGACCGGCACTCGGTCCTAGGGGGCAATCGAAGCACCTAAGCATGTTGGGTCGTGTTCACCTCAACAGACGACTCAACTTGCTCTACTGCCCACTCACCATATATGACGGTCAGAATGCCCAAAAGATCAGACCACTGGCTGTTCCAATCGGCGATACTCGAAACCCGTACTTGCATATTCCTTTGGACAGCAACAAATCGCGCCAGCTCAGGGTCCAGTATTTGGCTTAGAAAGCACCAGCTGCTGTGAGCTTGTCCGGCAAGTCACAGACGAAGATACGGCAGCATATCAGGCTTATATTGAATGTTGAATCATAAAGCTTCAGCTTTGGAAGCAGACTAGGCGCGTACAAGTTGGCCCCGATGTGGACTGTTTACTACACTCCTCTTGGTCATGACCAGCAGATTGGGGAGCCAAGCCTGAGTTTCTGGTTTTGCTAAAGGGTATCACAGTCCTCCAGAGCGCAGCTAGGTGACAAGGCGGTGATAATAGAACCGTGAGTAACTACCCACGAACTAAACTAGATGCGTAGTACTCGACGGGTTCAAATATCACAGATTACAAGGTCCCAGTCAGTTTATTGTTTGACTAGTTCCATTCAAGGTAGCGTGGGTGGGACAGGCTCATTTACTGTCAAACATGAGCTTACAGAAATTTCGTCGCGGCGCGCGTGGTTGTCCATTGCGAAACTGTCACAGAACATTCTAAGCGCCAGCCCTGAGAGAAAGCGCTAGGCGCTAATGGAGCTGACCCGAGCCATGAGTCATCAATTGATCCGAAACAGTTGATCTTGTGGCGATGTGATACGAATGCTCTGCACAACTTACCTACTCGAACTGCCGCTCGCTTCTCCGAGGACATGAGCCCATATCGTGTTAGGCATAGCCGGAGCCAAGAGAACTTTGGCCAAGCCGATGTCAGTGAAGGCAAGCTCGCTTACGAGGGACATGCGCGCACGGACGAGTTTGACCGTCCCACCAGAGTCGAGCTCGCGGCCGTAGACGTTCGTGTCCGTGCTCAGCCACCTTATTCGACAGCCATTCCTTACCCAGCCGTGAGCAGCAGTATAAAAGACTCGGTATGCTGAGCGTTTACCCCCATCTTCTGCCTTCCACTTCTCAAGCCGGTCGCCTACTCACACTCATCATGTACTTCAGTTTCGCCTCCGTCCTCTCCGCTGCTCTCCTCGTCCTCCCTCTCTCGGCGCTCGCTGCTCCATCTGCTCCAGTCTCTGATCTCGAGGACCGGGGATACTCCGAGACCCACAAGGTCACCGTCGGTGCCGATGGAAAGCTACGATACGACCCGCAGTATGTGCACGCCAAGGTCGGCGACTACGTCAAGTTCGAGTTGTAAGTAGCTTCATGCCCTTATGTCGGTGGTGTGTTAAGCTGATAGCGAACGCTGGTGCATGTAGTCATCCGAAGAACCACACTGTGACCGAGAGCTCGTTCGACGAGCCGTGTACTGGGCTCACCGGCAACGAAGGCGAACAGATTGGCTTCCGTACTGGCTTGTGAGTCACACGCAACCAGTTGTCGACCGCTATCTCGTTACTTATAGATCTCGCTATAGTGTCCCAGTTCCAGAAAAACAGACGTCGCACTTCCCGACTCGCAAGTACAAGGTCACTGACGTGAGTAGCCATCCCATCCACCCCACTTGCTCAGGTTTGGCTAAATTGCGCTGTTTGCAGGACAAACCTCACTGGTTCTACTGTGGCCAAGTTGGACACTGCCCTGCTGGCATGGTCTTCGCTGTACGTTGCACGATCTGCAGAGCCGGAACCAAGCTAACACAACGCATATATGTAGGTTAACCCACCAAAGAAAGGCAACACGTTCAAGAAGTTCCAGAAGATGGCGATGGAGTCCGACGATTAAAGCGACGGCTAGCTGACGATGAATGCCTTATCTATGATTTGACTCTTCCAGTTCCGGACACTTTCGCCCCTAGGATTTGGACTCTAGCACACCACGGACTCTAAATTATCTTGTAACGAGCACATAGTTTTGACACATGTTAGTTCAGAGGAAATCATTCATGC
>WSTH01000464.1:0-24096 GCA_019616345.1 Ceratobasidium sp. 395
CCCCTGCCCAACGACGCCACAAACAAGACTTCCAGGAAGAACAAGAACGGCTTAGGGAAATGGCACGTAATCAACGGAACTTACTGGAACGAATACAAACCAGCCCCCCAAGAAGTACAAGGAGCGTCCCAGGAGCTCTACCAGACTGGGAAGAAAGAGACACCCTAGATTGAACAATCAGGATAGGCACCCAAGCAGAGCCGACCATCATCCTAGAAGATGAACAACCCCACAACGCTTCTACAGTAACGGAAGCAGACATCATTAATGGAAGAACAATACCTAGGAGATTCCCTCCAGTAACAGTAGAGTCAGAAAGGAACTCTCAAGAATCCCAACCCATGAGGAGACACTCCTTATTGGGGACTCTAGTATGCAACTTACCCTTACCCAACATTTGAGACTCCATATCAGGAGAACAACAGGAAATACAAATGCCACCACAACAACCTGAAATAGTGCCACCTCCACCCCAAAGACAAGTAGAAGCACCACCGGCGGAACCACAACCAATCATTTGCGTGCAATCACCACAAGGAGAAGCAATACAACCACAACAAGTAGCTCCCTTACAAATACTACCCCCTCCAGGATACTCCTCAGGAGGATCCTCAGGCAGCCCCAGCAATAGCTCAGAAGGGAGCGATGACAAGGACGAGAACCCCTTAAAACTGGACCCTGATATTCTCCAATTCATTGAACAGGTCATCAACACTCCCCTAAGGAGATTGCAAGAAAGAGTCAATACAGCACTAATGAACCTAGGGACACAAGTTGCGCAAAGCCGCACCGAACTCATAAGGAACACTCATCAAATTAGGACAATAGCCAAGGCTACCACGGCAAACCAGGAACTCATTCAAAATACTCTGAGCCACGCAGCGCATGGTAGAGCTATTACCATACAAATCAACCAAAGAATTGAAGAAATAAGCACAGGACTAGCACAACAAAAGGATGGAATGGATATATTAGCTAACTTTGTCACGGAAAGCCTCACCCTAACCAGAACCTTGGAAAGGACCATTGAACAGCAAACGGACACGATTAATGATATTGTACAAATCCTACAAGGAATTGATAACCAAATAGGACAAGTGCAGACCGAAGTAGAAAACCACTCAGTCATTTGAGACCCCAAATACAATGAACACAACTGCCGCCCCCAAGGACAATCTTCCACTAGAGGAGGGAGGGAAGCCCCTTCCCCACCATCCACTAGAACTGCCTCACCAATCCAACACCAACACAATGATATACCTAAAGCAGCTAGAGCAAAGAAACCAGATGCCTTCAACGGCAAAAGAGGACAGGAGACTGAACTATTTATGATGAAGATGGAAGTATACTTCCAAGAACACGCTACGGCTTTCGACAACCAACAAAGAATTCAAACCTTCCTTACCAATATGGGTGAAGGAGAAGCAGCCAAATGGGCAAAACCACTACTCTCCAAACACGTTACAGGGGAACCACACGCGATACTCCGTAACTGGAACACCCTGAAAGATGCATTCTTACTCTCCTTCAGCAACCCTATGAAGAAAGAATGCGCCATCTGCAACATAGGAAAAGTAGAGCAAATGGGGTTAGCACAACGCTATGTGACCCAATTTGGGACCCCAGCCCTGGAATTAGGATGGGACAACCAAGCCCTCATTGACCAATTCAAGAAAGGACTTAAGCCAAATGTCCGACAAGTCCTCTTACAAACAACCCTACTACACCCGGACCAAGACAAAATTACCCTAGAGCAGTGGATTAAACTGGCAATACAGACAGATGACATGCTTTTTGTGGGACAATCTTTTGGAAACAACACCTAAAATAATAACCAAAGGAACCAATCAACTAATCAGGGAAAGACTGAAACCGGAAAAGCAGGGGAAATGCAAGTACCACATCAGCAAAATCCGAAAATTTTTTCGTAGCACTACAAGTATCTTTACTGCTACAGATGCTACGTAGCGCTACGTAGCCAATCGTAGAGCATTGTTTTTTTTTCACACATGCTTGATTTTATAACTTTTTCTCACAGAATACTCGTAGCAGAGTGTAGTCCTACGAAAAATCCCACTCGTTTCGTAGCGCTACACAAATCGTGTGACTCTATTCCGTGTCCCTCGTTCTCATTTTTTCCCCAGTCGGATTTCGGCGCTGTTAAGCGAAGTTAATCTTTCTCTCTGGAAAAAAACATTGTAGCGTGATATTAACGGGCTGAGCTTGAAGCTTCATGCCTTGTTATTCAGTACCGTTGAGTGGCTAAACGCGATTCCATACTAGTATCCCAAGACGCCTGCTTCTATGAGCAAAAAACATGCTCCGGAACTGGCCATGACACGCAGGCGGCATACCGGTCGTGCTATGCCAGGAAATACCCCGACCCGCGCCGGCCACACATTGAGCTTGGATATTTCGTTGAACGCTGTTGGGAGCACAGCACGCGAGTGTGTAGAGCGCCAGCGCGACTCGCTCAGAGTATGCAACCCAAGGTTTGGCCCGCATGATTAGGAGTATGTCGTTTGTCTCGGCCGGTAACATCTTGACCAGCGCAGTAAAGCGTGCGTGAAGTAAGGCTGGAGGGACCATGCGTTGGAATATGGACTGGTTGATGTCGAGTTGTGCGATCCGAGTGAGCCCGTTCAGAGCCAGATCGGTGGTCAACGAGAATTGGCGTTGGGGAAGGTGTTGATGGAGTTGGATAGGGGGTCGAGTATCAGCCGGGTCGGGCAGGAATGAAGCAAAGAGTGTAAATATTTTCTGCGGGGTTGACGAGGATGTGGATAAACAAACGTGCGGTGCAAGGTTGGCAATCACGTGTAAGACATCCTTGCGTATGCAAAGCAGTTGAGGAAGAGTAAGAGCCGAAGTGAGCGGCGTAATCAACACCTCGACACCATTCTCCCAAAGACCATCACCAACGAACCCAAGCGGATCTTCGGCAGCATCAGACTTTCGCTTGCCCTCCCGGAACCCAACAAGTCCGGCCAAAATGTCCACAACCTTGGAGCCCTTGCGTGCCATATACGTGCAGTTCTCCGCCCCAATGCTAAAATTGCGTAAAAGCTGGACGATCGTGATGAGGACGTCCAATTGGGTCATTCCAGGCGGCGCAACGTCCGTATTCAAAGGTTTCAAAACGTATCTGTCGGTTCCGTCCATCTTCACGTCGTTGTCCTCCTCGCCTTTCTCAACCTTGACACCTCTCCCAACTACCTCGCTCCCATCCCGCGCTCGTCCCTTGGCCCTCATACCCAATCCCATCTCGGCAGCAGCGCGCACAAGCTCTCGATGGGTTCAGATCGGCACATCTTCGTTCTCATATCACTCGCCCATTCCCGATTCGTCCGATTTCTTGTCCTTGACGCTAGGCCTGAATTCGGGCTCCCCGCTCAAGACTCCATCAGCCCAATCTTTGCTCTCCCACGCCGCGGCTTCCAGCACCTCGACGAGGGTATCAACCAGGTCCTCACATCGCACCAGAGGGGGGCTCTGCTGAGCGTGCGCGCTAAGTACTGCAAGCGTGCCCAACGCATACGACAGCGCCTTGGGTGTCCTGGCTCGCAAACTCAGAGTGAGGGACGAAATGTCCACGATGCCTAGGCCATCGGATAAAGGATAAATACGGGCAAGGCGAGGAACAATGTCTAGACTCACCGAGCTTGGAGATATCTCGCACGGGGCGGTCCATAGTTCCCCCGGCAGCAATCATGCTGTCTAGAGCACGCCCGCCAAATGTTTCAACGTCTAGTAGGAGCGGAACATACTCGATTTTTGTGCGGCAGGGTGGACCAGCTACAGGCGTGGCCAAAGTAGGGGTAGGAGTTGACGTATTTGGATCTGTAACAGAAAATGTAAATACAGCGCTTAACAGAGGAGTGACCAACGCCAGAAACCTAGCATGGAACCGAAACAGAAAACAACTTACCGCCGACTTTGACTTTTGTCCTCTTTTCACCCTCATCCGGCTCACTCTTCCTCTTTCCTCCAACGCCCAGTCCTCCGCCTAGCCCTAAATTCATCCCCAATCCCGCATCGTGTTGAGGCTGCATCATCGGCGCCGGAGGGGGCATCACGCCACCAACCGCCGGCCCGCCTCCCATCCCAGCACCGGCACCAAGGCCAGCTCCAGCCCCGCCATCAAGACCAGCACCGACCCCAACTCCGGCTCCTAACCCAGCTCCAACGCCGCCTGGTCCACCTCCTACACCTGTACCCATCCCGCCACCGTCCATCGCATACATCTGCGCCAGCGTCAACATTGCGCGGCCCTGCGCTTGTCCTGTCATCCCGCTCTGACTGTCCATCCCGATCCCAATTTGGCCCCGCTGTTGCTGAAGCATCTGAGCCGGCGTCATGTTGACGCTCATCCCCTGGTTCTGCATACCGCCCATCCCGGGGTTCTGCATCCCGCCCATACCCTGCGTTCCACCTAGCCCAGGATGCTGCATTCGACCTAGACCGAGGTTTTGCCTACCACCCAGGCCAGACGACAGCATCCCAAGGTTCCAGCCCGTGGCCAGGCGCCTGATTATTTTGCTGTTGTAGATGTATTTGGGCGGGCGTAGGAGGTTGTCCTTGGACGTTGGGGTTTGCGCTGGGGTTTTGGTTTTGGTTTTGTAGTTGCTGTTGAGCGGCAAGCATTTGAGCGTGCTTTGCCTGGGCGGAGCGCTAGCGAAGTGAAAATATACATATTAGAAGAGAAAAAGCAGAATAAAAATAATGGAGAACAAACCTTTGTGTGCTCTTCGAGCGGGGCCATAAGGACAAAGTATAACTGGGCGAGTTGACCAGCAGGCGGGTGCGAAGAACCAGGTAATGGCAGGGAGAGCTGTAACCCGATAGGGTTGGCAGCGTTTTCCCATTGCCCACCTGCAGTGATCTGGGCGTTGTATGAGCGTAAAAAACACTAGAAAAAGATAAGGGCAAAAGACAACTTACCCTCTGCAACCCACCAGCGCCGGTAACCGCACTCCAAAGCTTGAAGAAATTGATATCGCCAGATCTTCCAGGCGCCGCGCCAGGCATCCGTGGCGCTCCAGGTCAATTATCCGACGCCAGTCGAACACTCTTCAGAGGGCCGGTATCTGGTATCCAAGCAGGGTTTGGCTGGCCCGTTACAAAGGGGGGGGAGAACAAGCTCTCTTGAGGCAGGAACCTGAGAGAGCACGCCCGTGAACTGGACGCGCTGCTTGTTGGGGACATTGGGAGGAGCGGGAGGCAACAGGCGAGCTAGATTTAGACATTGAGAGAGGCCGAATAAAGCAGAGCCGAGTCCAGGTTCTTGATTGGTTGTGGTCTCCGCACGGTTGGAGTTGTGGACAGGTGGCTCGGCGTCGCCCGTATGACTAAGCACAACAAGGGTCAACTGCCATTTACAGCATGCGTCGCACTCACAAGTACTATTTTCAAGCACACAACTGATTCGAGTTGTTGATTCCATGCGAACTTATACAAAATATGTCGAAAAAGGAGTAAATCTGTAAAAACAGCAAATCCTTGTGTTTATCGTTGACTATGGCACAAAGTAGATTGTTTGCGTCTGTTAAAGTCTACATCGCCCACTGCTCGTCGCCAGGTAATATGAAGATATATTGGTATGGATAATCGATGTATGTACATCGATTTATACACAAGATGTGTGGGAAATCGAAGTAGTGTAACTACGAGGTACACGATAGAGAAGATAATGCGCAGTAGAAGTAGAAGATAGAAGAATATCGCTTAAGACAGTAGCGAGTTCAATAGCGTCAAGTGCCCTTATGAGCACAGCAATATATAAAGAAGAATCGTGGCATTATTGAATTTAATACAAGAGAATCAAAGAGTACTCCATGCACAAAACAACCTTCGTACACGATGTCAGGGAGGCAATCAAGAAGATGAAATACAAAGAAGGGAACAATGACGCAGCAAGCAACTCACATACCCACGCTCAATACCAACACCCATCCGTGCTAAGGCCCGACATATGCTAAATGCGACATAATAACGCGTAATTGCCTCACAAAAGTTGTGAGCGCGAGCTGGTCACGGTAGACGGGCGAATGTAAGAGACGCGTCACCGTTGTTGGGGGTGTATGGGGATAACCCTGGCGGACGGTCGACAAGATTTGGATGGGGTGCGACGTCGATGTAGGATATTGGAAGGATTGGGCGGTCTGCATGCCTGGCCGGGGTGCCGCCTCGGAAGACTCATACACCTGCGAGCCGCGCCACAATCACGTCAAATAAAGCTTAAATGTACAAATTCACTTACTGGTCCGACATGAGCTGAAGCTGGAGCGACGGGAACGGGTATCCCACTGTCGTCAAACGCCGCGCAGTGGCACAGCAGCAAAGGAGCGAGGGCAGAGGTAGCATGGATGTCGGTAAGACTACGCGACCGCTAGATTTTTGCATGGTTGAGGGAGTGTTTTCAGCGGCGGCCGGAATACGGGTTTTTTGTGCGCGGGTGGGTGTTTGAGCGGCGCACAGATGCGGAAGTCGGGCCGTGAGGAGTCAACGATTGAGTTACCGGCGCAGTACACGAGGGATGTGTACAGTTGTAGCCGGGTCCACAGCCACATGTCGGATCGGTGCGCGAACGAAGGCATGGAATACATTTGGTGCCAAGAACGAGAACACGATGAGGAAAGTAATTGAAGTCGTGCATAGTAGGAGCAGGAACGATAATAGGGGAACCAAAACAATGACAATAAGTTTCGGTTGTGGAATCAATAGACAAGCGGTGGAAGTCGAGCATATCGTTTTCAGAGTGCAAGCCAAGGGCAAGTTCGCCGTGCGTCATGGCGGTAAGCATAGTGGGAATCCAATTAAGGAATGCAAAACCGAGAGAGTGGAGCAGATGGGAGAGGTACGAGCCCCAGATCCCAAGGAAGATACATATGTGAGCCAGGGGAAATAGCCATGAATAGAGTAAAAACAATTGCGCCACCGAGCAAGTCAGGTAACAGCGACGGCAGGGAAGGAGAGGCGAGGCCGTCAATTCGAGGAGATAAAGATCGGGGATTAAACCGAGAAATGAGGCGCGCAGATAGGGGAGATGAACAGATAACCCAAGGGAGATATAAGTATGCAAGCCGATGGAAAATCAAGCCATAATCGGAACGAAAGAGTCACCACCGAAGCAAGGCAGGCAACGGTGACGACGAGTAAGGGAACGCAAAGCCGCCTCAATGTAACACGCCGAGCGCTGAGCCAATGGAAAACGCCATCAGAATTGAGGCAGGGAGACACGAGGCAGGGAGATCAACAAAATAAGATAAGGAATGATTAGCCTACATCACCCCGAAATGGAAATACAAGGGACGTACGTGGTTTTCATTCGGGCCTCGAACCAGGGTTGATGCGCTGGGCGAGGTCTCGGTGACAAGCTGAATACGCTGTGGATTGGAGGCGTGGTCGATGCATCGCTGAAGAACACAAGTGCCTGAGGATTTGGATAAGAAACTGAGCAAGTACGCTCACAAAGTGGCAAGTGACGAGGAACAAACTTACTATGCATATAATGCCCTGGTACGTCCATCCCTGAGAGATCTTGGTGGTTTCCAGAGCCACGCCTCGATGCTGGCCTACTGTCATGACCTGACACACTTCCAAATATTATTCCAGATTTTATTATAATTTCCAGACACACTTTCCTTTTATGGAACATTAGTTATAAGTTTAGTCATCCTTTGTAATCTTTGTCATCAGGGTTTCTTAGTCATTTATCATGTAATCAGGGAACGTTCCAGAAGTCTGACTAATGCTTCTTATTTCACATCCAATATCAAATTAGTTATGACTTGTTCTTTGTACACATAGATACAAGGCTGTGCTCTGAGATGTATATAACCAAGGGCAAGTTCGAGGTTACAGACCAAGAACTTGACCTCCTCGTCAATACAGTTCTCCTTACATCCTCTTAGTCACTGGGCTATCAGTCGCCCATACTACTTAACTCATCGTCTATCACCATATTGAGGACTCTGACACCTACCCTTCGCACCAGGGGCGTGCGCGTGCAATCCAAACTGGGAGACAATAAGCATAGCAACGGTGTGTGTGTGGGTGGCCGAAGCGCCAGGATATTCGCTAAAGTCCGCGTAGTTAACCGTGTGGCGCCTCTCGGTTGCGTCGGCTGGGCTATGAGGTGTGACGTGCCCCTGTTCAATACGCTGGATTGGCGTTGGATATTGATTGTCAAGCAGGGTGGAACGTACGTACCGAGTTCACATCTGGTGCACTAGTGCCCTGTCGCGTCACCTGGATTAGACGTAAGTACATTACTAACAGATTACTAAAGGCGTATAAATGCAAAAACTCACCGAGTTTGAGCGCTCAACGTTCCAGCGTCTGGGCACGAGAGTTAGATAAGAGTAAATTAAGTATATAAATTACTCACGTATCTCCGAGGGAACCTGCTGGCACCAGACGCGCGCAATAGATGAAAGGAGTGACAAGGGTAGGACACGGATTGAAGTCAAAAAGTAAAAAAACACGCGACGGCGTGAACAAGCACAAGACAGATTCCAGGATCAAAAACGAGAGTGAGAACAAGGGGCCGAGATATAGGAGTCCAAGTAGTCCATTCGGTGCCGGTAGAGCCTTTGACGGGTTCATGCATATTGTGTGCGTCGCATGGTACCCGTGGTCTGAGCAAAAACGATGAGCTAAGAGTTGAAAGAAAATGAGGGAATGTACCGGCAATGGATTACGTCTCGCCTCCCTGTTGGCCCCAGTGCCGAATGAGCTCGTACCAGAAGTAGCTGGCGAACGAGCTGATGTAGAAGGTCTCGCACAACTGGAGCACGTCGGAATGATAGAGTAACCTGTCCTCCGGATCTGGATGAAAGGGGCGGTAATGAGGCGCCAAGTGACATGTGAGATGAAGTTGCTCGAGGGGGAAGACGGCAGCAATGCGCTCGCCGAGCGCAACGGATTGCGTAGCGGTGAACAGTCCAACCCGTGCCTCTGGTCGTGGGGGGATGTCGTTAAACATCTCAACGTAGGCGAGCTTGCCGTTATAAAGCCCCCGTCGCTCAGGGATTTCGAAAATAGCCCTTACACGCCCAGCGCAATACCCTAGAACGCTGTGTTAACGACGTAATATAAATGTAAAAATTACTCACGTTGGATACCGCTCTTATTCGGGTGCATCAGCACAAGAACAGTGTCGAAACGGGCCGGACGGGATACACGGTTAAAGCGGTTGATTTTTTCGGGCCATGCACGTATGACATCTAGACTAGGACCTTCAGAGGGCTTGAACGGAGGTGGCGAATGGACAAGGCAGGTGCATGACCAGACATTAACTAGGAAATCGTGCGGGATATTGGCATTCCTTGTACCAGGGCGCTCACGTTTGACAAAGGTCAGAAGGGCGGTGTGGATTCGCAGCGCGCCATGATGCTCAACAAGGTAAGGCAAAGAAACGTTGGCCTGAGTAGGGGCCTTGGCGCTTGCGTACTCAGGGACGGGATGAAAGAACAGGGGATTGGCAGCCGCGTTGCCGTCCTCCTGTGACTGTTTGGCTTCCCACGTTCCCCCAAGACCACTACCGGGCACAGCTCGTCCGTTGATAAGCCATTGGTCCAGCTTCACTCCAATATCCGCCCTAAGCGCCCCGTCGTCAATCACGTCTTGATATTCCTCTTCTTCCTCGTCATGCCACTCGTCCCAATCCTCCCCCTCCTGTCCCTCCTCCTCGTCTCGATCCAGTCACAGCGGCAGAGGATCCGGTATAGCCCGTCCGAGTTCTTCTAGGTAAGTCGCGTGCATTGCTAGAGCCTCCATTCGCTGAATGTATAACGCCATTGGTTTCGTCGCGTTGACCTTGTTCGACGCGCAATACACCATCTTGGCAAAGTCGATGTGTAATCTTTCCGAAGTCTCCGTGTTATACCCATCCGGTGTTCCTAGTTGGCGAATCAGGTACAAATAGTGCTGTATCATGTGGATTTTTGGGATCCCATGAAATGCCTTTTTTGTTTTTACAGCCCCGCCCGCTTGCAAAGGTACTTATGCTCGTGGAATGTGCGTAGGGCCGTCTCCATTGCCTCGAGCTCGCTATCGGATAATGACGATGAATGCGCCAGATATGCAAAGTCCAACAATGCGCGCGCAGCAATAACAACGTGTGGGTCCTCGGCATCCGAAATCACCGGTAAGAGCGTTTTTGCCATTTCTTTCAGCTCTCACCCGGTCCACTGAGAAACAGATGTTATGCCGTTCTTGAAATGTCGCATTCCATGATGCTCGGGCATTGTTTTATGACATTCGTCGACCTTCGCGTCACCGAGTATATGCAGGGCCCATTTTGCAAGATGATCTTTCAATACGCCTTTGTGTAGCTGATGTAAAAGGTCTGGCGTTAGAAAGGTCCCCAAATTAACATGCGGGTAAGTCTCCCAAAACGGATGTTGGACCATGAACAATCCGAGCCGATCAAACATAGCCGTCCCATGCGTGCGGTGTCTGCTCATTGTCTCCATTATCTTGTCACGATCGCGTGGCGGTGAGTCTGTCAAATCCCCTCACTCAGTTGGCTTGACGGTACACACTGGACAGTGTGTTTGTTTTGAACAGGCAATCTTGCACTGCTCCAGGAAATCAGCAACATACGCCGCTAGACATGGATATATGCGTCGGACGCCACCATCGCCACACGATACCTCGACACCCTCTCGACACGCGTCTTCCAGCAGCTGGAGCATGATCTTCATGCAGTCGTGGAAGATTTTCCGCCGAGTAACTCGGCGTTTTTCTTTGTCCGTGACGCAGTCCAGCTTCAAGACCGGTAGATACCCGCTCAGGATGTTCGCCCACTTAGAAATGCGCCGGCGAAGTTGTTTTGGTATGTTCGCGATCGTCATGTACACCGGGTGCGCTTTCTTATCGCCACTAAATGATGTCAGTTTGGTCTCGTCCAATGATATTATGACCGATATCACGGTTCCACGAGGGTCGTCCTCAGCAATTTTATCCTATCGCACAGTATGTTTTATTTATCATCACTCATGTAACGATTGTAGGACTTACTTGTGTGTCCCACATCCAGTCCGCAGTGAATATCTCACTCCTAACTCTCTCCGTTCCGTCTGGCAAGGAGTACTGCCGGTATGCCTTGAATTGTACGTACTGCTCTGAATGCTTGTCGCCTAATATTGACTTCAGGCATTTGAGCGCGTTGCGGCACCACCACTTGGCACTCTCATTGCCGGTATCGCCCTCGATTTCTGTAGCCCGCACTGTCCAGTCTGGACCATGCGGTAGTTTGTTCACGTCTTGCATCATCGCTCGATTGGTGCCCCACAGCATCATTGCACGGAGCTGCGTTTGGTAAGTCAAGTGACTATATGCGTCGATATATGTTACTTACTCGTTTCAAACGGAGATAACAGTTCCGGTTTCTAACACTCATCCCCGACTCGAGTAGCAGCTTTGCTATTTTGAACAACTCGGGGTCCGACAAAGCACCAACGTCTGGGTACTTACGCGTTGGGGCACCCTCATCACGAATTGTCCCACCCATTGTATGTACGGGATAGTCTTCTATCCATACCTTTTTCCCGTACTCATCTGTTGCCTCTCTTAGGTTTAATCGTATGTTCCGCTCGTTCAAAGTTGTATTGGTATTGGCAGGGGTGGGTGGATTGGGGATCCCCGGTAAGTGCAGGTCAATCTCTGCTTGCTGGGCAACTGTCTCATCCCACGCTTTGTCGCCATCGTCATTCTCGGTATTGCTATTGCTATCGTTTTTGCTCTCGCGATCGCTCTTGGTTCTGGTTCCGGTCCCACTGTCGTCATCCGCGCTACCTCCGCTGCCACTGACACCCTCATCCCCGACGTCGCCCTCAACCTCGCCCTCGCTACCCCCCAAATTGCGAACACTCCCTTCTTGTGAGCGGATATCTCGCTCGCTCCCATTCGTTTGTTCACTCTCGCTTTCGCTCTCGTGTTCAGTCTGGGTTTCTCGTGAAGAACCCTCGCTTGCGCTGGACTCCTGGACGGGCAGCAACCCCGACTCCTCATCCGCTGCGCTACACTCTGGGCTGTTGGGTATGTGTCAGGTTAGGCCGGCGTTTGAGGTTAGCACTTGACGACAGTAAGGGCATACGTAGTCTAGGGAAGAGGGTCCCGCGGAGGCTGAGGGGTCGATGCGTATGGGGTGTGTAGATATATGCGCGCGCAATAGAGGCTTTGTCTTGAACCTAGCATGGCATCTGGCACACTTGTAAGGCTGACGAGCCATAATAAGAATAAGTTACGGTGGGTGGGGAGGGGGGATAGGTGAGTGCAAACAAGGACCCTGAAATGGTTCAGGGTGTTACCGTTTGGGTCCGGCTTACTACAACTTCTACCACCCCCCTTTCCCAACTTTGATTTTTTCAACAACTTACCATGTCCGACAAAGAAGAGCTGGGGCGCAGCAAGCGTGCGACGCAGAAGACGAAAGCGATTGCAGAATTCGGTATGTTTTTTACTTTCATTTTTCTTTTCGGTTTGCTCGTTTTTCTCATTCAACTCGCCAGACAAGGGAGTTAAAAAATCCCAGTCTTTGCGCGAGAGCAACCAGCGCAACAAACTGATCCGCAAGGAGAAGGCCGCCCTCGACGCTGCAGAGGCCGCAGAGGCTGCAGAGGCTGAGTCGGCCGCATTGTCGAAGGAGCCGAAATCCAAGTCGAAGGGCAAGTCGAAGGGCAAGTCGGGTGACAGCCTTGAGGATGAACGCCCGCCGCCAATCAATGGTATGTACTACTCACTCGCAAACAAAAAATGATACCTTGGCTCACTAGTCGTAGAAACCACTGCGGAGCTGGAACAAGAGGAGGTGGAGATGACGAGATTGACCCATCTCATTCATTTCCGCGACCGGATCCCGTACGACACGCTCGGGTTCTGGTCTCTGAAAGAACTCGACGCGCAATGGCGCAAAGGTGACGGCGCTGCCCCTGCAAACGAGGCTAAAACGAAAAAGGCAGCGGGTACAAGCAAGGCGGGCGCGGCTAAAGCGACGAAGTCGGCAACCGCCACTAAGACGCCAAAGCCTAAAAGGATCGCGGGCATTGTAGAGCCATGTCCGGTATGTCCACCTCTCACTGTGACATTTTGCTTGTGCTGACCTTTCTAGATTACAATGCTTGGCTCGCCCCTCCTTGCGCTCCAGTCCGCGAAGAAACAGTCGGCTTGTGCAGCTGATATGTCCCCCGTTGTCTCGCATAAGCGCGATGCGTCGACTGACCGTAGCGAGCCTGGGTCAAAGCGTGCACGCATGACTGTGCTTGGTAGGTTAATTTGTATTTCTGTCATCTCACGCACTCATATGCCCTATTTAGACGAAGTTAAACCTTCGAAATCCGGCAACTCAAAGAACCAATCAGTATCCGGTCCCGCGTCTTTTCAACGCAAGGGCGATCTGATCGTCATGCCACGTTCGTCGTCCCAGGCCCCGTCCGCCTCGCGTGCGTCCTCCCAAGTCCCAGTGACTTCTGCTCCCGTTGCCACCTCTGGCCCCGCTCTCGCTGACTCTGACATTGAGATGGCTGACTTATCAGACGTCGAAGAAGTCGTGGAAGAGCCCGTGAAGGTCAAGAAAAAAAGGGTGCGTCATGTATTCTACATTGTGAGTTTAACCTTACGGTGTTTTGTAGGCCCCGAAGGGTGAGGCAAAACCACGGCCAACGCATGGCGATTACTCGGGCGTGGAGCTGGAGCTTCAAGACCAAACGTTTCTCATTCTCCGCGCGCGGCTGGGATGGGATTCCGCTTGCCCGGAGTCGCCCGAGTTCAGTCGTATGGTTCGGACTTGTTGGGCCGAGGCGGCCCCGATGATAGACACTACCACGGAAGAGTTCCCGTGCACTCGGGATCATATACGAGTGGTAAGTCGCGTCAGTCGTTTACCATGTATCTTATACTTATTGGCTATTTCTTTAGTTGTCGGACCGCGTCACTAGTTACCGAGGACACTGCAAGAAGGGTATCCGAACCGCGGCCGCTATAGTGTACAAGCTGGACCATATGCAGGGCGAGATGCTCACGGCGCACGTCGATTACCTCTGCGAGAAGGTATTTTACGTGGGCGTAAGTTTTATTGTTTCATACCTCGATTGATGGTACTCATATCATCCTCAGCCTAAGATTGATAAGCGTAGCGGGTTCCACGAACATCTGTTCGTTTCCCGTGCTCTTCAAATCATGTACTTCCTCGGTAACAATCCCCCAGCGCTTATGGCTCCGGACAAGTTTGATCCTATGCCATTCAACGCGATCGCGGTCACGATGGCCATAGTAAGTCCTGTCCTGCCTTTGATAGAAAACTTGAGTACTCATTGCTCTATTTTCAGACCGAGTTTTGTATTCAGTCGTATAGAAGCGGGGCATTTAAATCCGAGGAAATGTCTTTCAATATCCTTCATCCGAAATACCTAGCGCACATGCAAAACCTCCAGGTTTGGCAAGGTTGTGTGCCCGCGAAGGACGTTATGTTTGTTCGTGAAATGTTATACAAGGCTGCTTTGTAAGTGCGATTCATTATACAATTGAATAATTAATGTAACTAATGGTACTCCATAGGACCAACTCCGGGCATACGGCATTCATTGTTGCCCCTAGCAACCCTAATCTTCTCACCCCTGCCGACTTCCAAAACGCCGGAGACAACGAGTCCGAGGACAAGCCCGAAGACGAGCCCAAAAACGAGTTCGGTTTACCTTTGGATCAGCCAAAGGAGTCGTCGAGCAAGTCGAAGGAGTCGTCGAGCAAGCCGAGCAAGCCAAAGGAATCGTCGAGCAAGCCGAGCAAGACAACCGAGTCGTTGGGCAAATCCAAGGGCTCGTCGAGCATGTCCAAGGGTGCATTGAGCAAGTCCAAACCCGCGTCAAACGAGCACACGGCCGCGTTGAGCAACCCCGCTCCGCCTCCGGACAAGCCCACCACGTCCCGTAAGCCAAGGCCAAAAGGCCAGGGCGAAGTGTCTGTGGTTCTCACAACCTCGGCCAAGCCGACCGCTCCTGCCAACTCGTCCCAGCTCGGATCGTCCCCAATCAAATCCTCTCCCGCCAAGTCGTCCTCAAGCAAGCCGGCGCCAAGCAAGTCCGGCCAAACTGGAAGCGCGAACGGTGGCCCTGGCCCGGACAGCTCGAGCTCGCCCAACAACAGCTCGGGCTCGGACTCGGACTCGGACTCGGACTCTAACTTGGACTCGGACTCGGGGAAATCCAAACCAAAACCCAAGACAAGTTCGACAACTCAAGCGGCTGTTGGCGGCGCGTCGAAGCAAGACAAATTGACACATGTCAAACAGTCAGCAGACTCGAGCGAATTGTCCGACGAGGAGGATGATGTTGGAGCGTTGAAGTGCGGAGGGGACAATACGGGCGCGGGTGTGGATACGGGAAAGGGTAACGGGGCAAAGGCGCAGGGCGAGGATAAGGACCAGGGGGACGAGGAGGACAAAGAGGACAAGGAGGAGGACAAGGAGGAGGACAAGGAGGAGGACAAGGAGGAGGACGAGGAGGAGGGCAGCAAGAAGGGGGATAAGAAGAAGGGTAACGAGAAGGGCAACAATGAGAAGGACGAGGAGAGCGACGTGGAAAAAGGCGACGAGGAAGCCGCCAACGCAGCCAAACCCGCGTCGCGGCCGACGAACAACAGTAGCAAGCAGAAATTGCCGGTCCCAGAGTCGTCGAGCGCCCCGCCAATCCCTACTAGCCCCGCCGCAAAGGACCCCGCCGCGAAGGAGAAGGAACCTGAGGCTAAGGAAAAGCCCAAGGCAAAGGCAAAGAAACAGAAGAAGGTGTCGAAGGGCAAGGAGAAGGACCCGGCCGAAGCCGGATTGTTGGTGATACAAGCCTGTAGCATCGATGCCCGGATTGCTGCGCACATCGATAATCACATGACCTCAGGGTCCACAACATCGATGGGCGCTCTCGGCCGCTTATTGGAGATTTTCGCTAGGTTCCTTTGTCACCACTTTCCTTTCTTGGACAATTTCCTTTCTCTCTATAGAATGCTTCTGTGCTTCTTGGTTGTCTGTATAGTTACCTTTTGTGATACATAGCAACCTTTGTACTTCTTTTGTACTAGTCCCTTTCTTTGTGTTACATGGTTACTTTGTTGTCATATCTGTATATATGCGCTACTGGATAGTTCTACAATACAGATCTCGTTTTATCCCTTACACTAGTGTGATAAGTGCTGCGCATATACTCAACATTCCAACAGGTTATGAGCCCCGCTTTGCTCTAACTTGATCATACTAGTTTTATTATCGCTCATTTCAACTACACGTACCACTACAACGCTCTACTAGTCAACTACTATGGCTGGCTCTCAATCTGGCGATGCATCCACCCAAACACCTCCTGTGGTCGACACCTCTGTTGCCATTGGAAGCTCTGGAGGGGGATATCGGGTTCCGGTACTAGCTGGAACTTCCAATTGGCGGACTTGGAAAGTGCGCATGGAGGACCTACTTGGAGAGATGGAGGTTTGGGATGTAGTTAGTGGGGATGATGCTGAACCGTCGTCAAGGACAGACACGGTTGGGAAGGCTTGGGTGAAGAAGGACAAAAAGGCGCTAGGTATTATCCGGCGATGCGTCAACGATCAGATCCTCTTGCACGTTCTAGCCTCTACGAGTTCTAAGCAGGCCTGGGACACTCTAGTCAACACCTATCAGGTATCTGACCTCGTCTCACTTGTCGACTTGCGCCAACGACTCTTCTGGGCCAAAATGGAGGAAGGTACCACCATCGACGAGCACATCCGTCTCCTGCGGTCCACGTATGACCAATTGCGTGCGATCAACGACGACCTCTCCAACGACTTTGACTGGGCACTTTGCCTCATTTCCTCACTCCCCTCTAGCTGGAACACCTTTGTCCAGACCCTCACTCCTGTGTTCAACTACAAGAAAAAGGATGAGTGGCCTCAACTTGCCAAAAACGTCACTCGGGCTGTCATTGCTGAGGGACAACGTCGGTCACACGAGGAGAAGGTGGAGAACGGTCTATATGCGTCTGGTCGAGGAGGAAAAGCACCCGCTGGGAAGCAAGGTGGCTCAGGGTCTCGGAAGGAGGAGCAGAAGAAGAAGGGGAAGTGCCGTTATTGCAAGAAGGATGGTCACTGGGAGAACGAGTGTCGGAAGAAGAAGAAGGATCAGGAAGGGAAGAAGGAGTCGGCCAACATCGCTGAAACCCCTACACCGGCGGACGATGACTCTGGGCGAGTCTATACTTTTTTGGCCAAAACCTCGACAGCCGGAAAATCTCGCACATCGGTGGTTTTAAGCGACGACATGCCAAAAGTCAAAACATCGATGGCCGCGTTTTTCCGCCCATCGGTTACTTACGACTCCGTGTTCATGGCTGAAACATTGATGGCCGAGACGACTCGCACATCGGTGGTGTCCCATTCCAACTGGATCGCTGACACGGGAGCCGAGTCGCACATCATTGGCGATCGTTCCCTCTTCCACACCTATACCCGGTCCAACACGCGCGTCGGAGGAATTGGGGGTGATGTTCCCATCGCCGGTCGAGGTACTGTCAAGGTTCTCATCCGCAACGGCAACAAGACAAACACCCTGATCCTCACCAACTGCGCTCACGTCCCATCTTTCTCGGGCAACCTTCTGTCGATTAGCTACATTGACGCTACTGGCAAAGGTTGGGCGAAGTTTAAAAACGGCAAGGCGACCCTCTATTCAATGGATGATAAGGTTTTAGGAGTAGGACTGGATATGGGCCGTGGAGCGCGGGGTAGGCTGTATCGGATGGACATGGAAGCAATTTCACCTCCGGTTGCACAGATACACGCAGCTTTCAGCGATGTGGGTAGCAGGACATGGGAAGAATGGCACCGGGTGTTAGGTCACATCAACCAACAATCACTCGAGCACATGGTGGATAAGCAGCTTGTTACGGGCATGCAGGTTCAGGAGGACTTGCCAAGGGATTATTTTTGCGAAGCTTGCGTTCAGGGTATGCAGCGCGTTGCTCCCTTCCCCAAGGAGTCTAAGTCCAAATACGAGGCCATCGGCGATCTTGTTGTCACGGACGTCTGGGGACCGGCTCACGTTACGTCTTTACAGGGGATCAAGTACTACGTCTCCTTCACAGACATGTACTCTCGGTTCACCTGAGTTGGGTTCATGAAGTCTACCTCTGAGACAATTGACCACTACAAGGCGTTTGAAGCTCACATCAAGACCCAGCACGGCAAGACTCTCAAGCGCGTTCGCTCCAACAATCGCAAGGAGTTTGTCAATAAAGCTCTCAAAGCACACGCTGCCTCTCAGGGTACAATCCTTGAGGAAACCGCACCCCACTCGTCTTCGCAGAACGGCGTTGCTGAACGCCTTAACCTCACCCTCGTTGGTCACGCCCGCGCTGCCCTCGCTCAATATCAGCTTCCATGGTTCCTCTGGCAGGAAGCCGTTGCTCATCTCACGTTCCTTAAGAATCGATCCCCGACTCGTCCGCTCAAAGGTGTTACCCCTTACGAGCTCTTTACCGGCAACAAGCCTCATGTCGCTCACTTCTATGAGTTTGGCTCTGAGTGCTGGGTATTGGATCAGGGAGGACAGATTAGCAAGCTGCACCCAAAGTCCCGGAAATATTGCTTTATGGGTTTTGCTGAAAACTCACGTGCATGGCGGTATTTTAAGCCTGAAACACGGCAAATCCTCAAGTCCCGAAATGTGGTTTTCCCTCCGCCCCAGCGTCCAGTTTCAGGGGGAGATGACGCGGATTACCTTGAGCTACAACCAGCGACTTCTCCTGCTGAGGGGGAGAAAGAGGCTAAACAGCAGAAAAAGTCGTCAAAACCCGAACCTAGAGTCTTCACTCCTCCGCCAAAAGCACTCGCACCTCCCCCGATGGGCGACTCAAAGCGGCCGTCGATGTTTCCACTCGGCGGATCTCAACAACCGCTGGACAAAATTGCTCGATCTAAAATGCAGCAACCATCGATAGGCGATCCACAGCGGCCATCGATGGGTACAGGTTCAACAGGCATCCAAGTCACTGGGCCGGAGATATCTTCTCGACTCTTTGGACAACCAATCGGCGGACTAGGTCGGCCATCGACGATGATGTTACCTAAGCTAGAGACACGTTCACTCTCACTGCCCGGCTCTTGGCTCCCCACTCCCATTGGCTCTCCGTCCATGTCAGGTATTCCACTACCCTCAGATGATTGACATGCGCTCCGATCTGGCCATCGGCCGAACTACGCGCAACTTCACAACACTGGGAAGGATTCCAAAGACAACGATACCTCCTATCCCAAGTATGGCAAGCCTGTCAACTTAGCCATGACCAACAATGAGGAGCTTATATCGCTGGACTACGAATGGAGGGAGTATGCCTACACAGCCATTGCTGCCAAGGAAGATGACGACCACCCTTCCTATGCGCAAACACTTACACGCTGGGACGCCGATGAGTGGTCTTGAGCGTGCGACAAGGAAATTGCCAACCTGGAACACATGAAGACCTTCGAGTTGGTCAAGTTGCCAGATGATCGCAAACCTCTCAAGTGTGGCTGGGTAAATGTCTTGAAGCGGAATGCTGATGGGGTAGCGGTGCGACACAGGGCTAGACTGGTTATCAAGGGCTACGGACAACGCTATGGGATTGACTACTCTGAGGTCTTTGCTCATGTTCTTAGGTCTGACTCTTGGCGACTACTGGTGGCTCTAGCGGCTAGGCATGGCTGGGATCTCCACCAACTCGATGTGGTCGGAGCTTTCCTCAACGGGCGCATTGATGAAGAGGTCTATATGGATCAGATCCCTGGCTATGAGGATGGCACTAACCGGGTACTGCGGGTACACGGGTCTCTCTATGGTCTGAAACAAGCACCTCGCGTCTGGCTCATTGCTCTGGCTAAGAAACTTTCCGACGTTGGCTACACATAGCTTAAGTCCAAACCATCTGTTTTTGTCCGTCGCGATAAATCTGGTCGACTTGCTATACTGGCTATCTATGTTGATAACATTGCGGTTTTCACTACGAAGGGCTATGTGACTGAGATAAAAGCTGAACTTATGACTTTGTTCAAAATGCGAGATATGGGCGAACTAGGACACTTCTTGGGATATCGACTGACACGGAATCGAGCTGCGCATATAATTACTATATCTATGGACACCTATACTAGCAACAAGGTGGCCAGTGCTAGTCTGGCTGATGCCAAGCCAAACTCGATTCCTCTGCCTGCAGGTACTCAGTTTCAACGCTACGAAGGTTCCCCAATCGACTTCCCCTACTCTCAGCATATTGGTTCTCCTTTGTTCTCTGCCCTCGCTGTGCGACCTGACACGGCCTTCGCTGTTCAACACCTGTCGCAATTTAGCGCCAACCCCGGTCCTCAACACATCTCTGGTGTCAGGTCACTCTATCACTATCTGAAGGGTACAGCCACTCACAGCATAACCTATCACGGCTCTGATGACTCTGAACAACCTGTGGGATACTCTGATGCAGACTGGGCGCAGAATATACTTGATCGCAAATCTATCTCTGGCCAGGTCTTTATGTTTTGTGGTGGTGCTATCTCCTGGGTGTCTAAAAAGCAACCTACTGTTGCGCTATCGTCTATGGAAGGCGAATACATGGCGCTCTCTTTGACCATTCGCCATGCTCTCTGGCTACGGTCTCTTTTCTGGGAATTGGGTTTACCTCTACAAAAGCCCATTTCCATTTTTACCGACAACACTGCTGCCATTGCTCTCGCTGGTGATCCACAGTACTATGGTCGTTCCAAACATATCGATGTCCGCCATCATTTTATCCGAGAACATCTCCTTCGGAATCGCGTCGACATTTCTCATGTTTCTGGAGAGGAGAACTTAGCTGATTTATTCACTAAAGCTTTACCTCGTCCACGGTTGGAATACCTAGCTGCCAAAGTCATGGGCAGACAGGCTTGAGGGGGAGTGTTGGTGATACAAGCCTGTAGCATCGATGCCCGGATTGCTGCGCACATCGATAATCACATGACCTCAGGGTCCACAACATCGATGGGCGCTCTCGGCCGCTTATCGGAGATTTTCGCTAGGTTCCTTTGTCACCACTTTCCTTTCTTGGACAATTTCCTTTCTCTCTATAGAATGCTTCTGTGCTTCTTGGTTGTCTGTATAGTTACCTTTTGTGATACATAGCAACCTTTGTACTTCTTTTGTACTAGTCTCTTTCTTTGTGTTACATGGTTACTTTGTTGTCATATCTGTATATATGCGCTACTGGATAGTTCTACAATACAGATCTCGTTTTATCCCTTACACTAGTGTGATAAGTACTGCGCATATACTCAACATTCCAACACGGATCGTGGCAGGGCATTAAAACCTGCAGAGCATTGGCACAGAGCGGGTGATTGCCAACAAAGATATGTCGTACGTATGTTCAGATCACTACTATAAACTCATCTTCCGCGTCTGTCGGTAGTCTGCGAGCGCTGCTTTCTTGGCCCTTGCACCCCTTCTCCGGCGGCTTTGCGTTTCATTAATTCTCTCTCTCGCCCCGCCTCCACCTATAATCCCACATCTCAGTTGCGTCGTATCACGAACTCTATTCTGCATTCTCGTTCTCTCTTTCGTGTACATGCTTTGATTGTTGTCCTGCCTTCATCCCCTTGCTCCGATTTATACCCGCATCTCCAGCCTTTTTCCGCGCCCCCATCCCCAGAACCCCTCACTTACAGACCATGCCCGTTTTATACACGTGCTGTACCCCTTCCCCCTCTCCCGTCTGATCGTGGCCGTAGCTTCTCGAGTTTACCGTATTTGCCTTCGTACTGTCTAGCTGCCGCTTTGAGACATTCTCGCGTAATGACAGTCGATTTATTTATTCGCAATGGGTGAACTAACATGAAACAGGGGTACGACAATATTATGGAGCAAATCAGAAAACACGGGATACGTACGAGAAGGTATACAAAACTGAAGAGTGCTACAAGCACACAAAGGTATACCAAGCTGCGAAGTACTACGTGATTACTACGTGGCGCTTGGGGTTGCTACGAGATGCTAGCGGGGCTATGCGAGCCAAGATAGAACATACGGCTGAATTTCGGAGCAGATCGTACCGAAAGAATGGAGCATGTAGCGGTACCCAGCATTACGACGCGTGATGTAGACTTAGCTAGCTCAACTGTAGCTTTTATCACATAATCCAGATTACTCCGTACACTGGTATTGAACATTACGTAGTGTTATAGAGAATCATATAGAGCTATGAACCACTACATGGCACTTCATGTTGTGTACTCATGTAATAAGACTCTCATACACAAGAAGCCGACAACTACATACATTTACATGGCCTCACGTGGTGTTTTGTAGATTCAGGTAGGGGCTACTCAGCCTGTGGCACGCCACAAAGCATATCGTATTGCTTCGTGATTCCACGTACTGATGGGTAGGCAGCTGATATACAGAGTCACAGATCAAGAACTGAATATACTGACCCGTAGCATTGGGAAGCGCCACGTAACGTTACATAGCTCATTTGGACAACAGTACGATTCACTCTCCTGTTTTTGAGTTGAAGTGTAGAACACGGTAGTTTAAATGTAGTGCTACGTGGTTGTCCGTAGCACTATGTAGTGCAAGTATTGGCTAATACGCGAAAGTATAGCTTTTGAGCGCGGGAGTTCACCGCATCTTGTAGCAAGATCGTAGCAAAATTGTAGCTCCTGTAGAGCTACACAGAATGTACTAGTCGACGGTTGGTACAGCGTCTACGGGTGCTATGTAGCTCTATGAAGTGCTACGTAGCGCTACAAAAAAAGGACGGTTTCTGCTGATGCAGTAAAGTCATACAAGAACACCGAAAAAATAACAAATGCCTCAAGTGCGGAAAGAAAGGACATCGCATTGGACAATGCCACTCTAAGGAATGGGTCAGCCAAGAACCGGTAAAAGGCAAAGCCACGGAAGTCAAAGATAAGAAGGACACAGAGGATACTTCCTCCTCGGAGTTGGAAAACTAGACAGGCAACCTGAATCCATGTCAGGAATGGCCTCAATACCCCCTAAGAAGCATGTGTACTACCTAAGAAAGTCCAGCAATTCAGCTTTCTTATATACTTCTATAGCGGGAATCATGGACCCAACAAAGACACTCATTGACTCAGGATCTTCAAGAAACTTCATCAACCTCGACTTTGCAAGGCAGAACAATCTACCTCTTACCACCCTGAAACACCCAAGAGGAATCATTGCCATAGATGGCAAAGAACTTCCAGATAAGATCCAGTATAAGACTGAGATCAATATAGAAATAGCCGAAAGAGCCTTCCCAATCCAATGCTACGCTATGCATCTGGGAGATACATCAGTAATCCTGGGAATGGAGTGGCTAAAGCAAACCAACCCAGACATTAACTGGAAAACCTTTGAAGTCACCTGGAAGGATGAACCCCCTCCAGGAAGAATGGCCAAGGATAAACCCACTCTACCTCAAGAATTTGAATTCAAGGATGTCTTTGACAAAGTGCTTTTCAAGAAACTCCCAGAACATCGACCTTACGACTGCAAGATCAATTTCAAGGAAGACGCAATACTCCCTACACCGGCTAAAGTATACCCTATGACCCCCTTAGAGTCAAAGGCCATACAAGAATGGATGGACCAAGAACTGGCCAACGGAAAGATCAGACTGAGCAAGTCACCTATTGCCTCACCCTGCTTCTTTGTCAAAAAGGCAGATGGAAGCCTCTGACTAGTCACCGGTTATAGGAAAGTCAACGATATCACAATCAGTGACCAGTTCCCTGTACCCTTACAAGAAGTCCTCCTAGAGAAAATTAAAGAAGCTGTACTTTTCTCTAAACTAGACCTTCAGTGGGGATATAACAATATCTGCATCAAAGAAGGAGACAAATGGAAGACCGCTTTTCGAACCAAAGAAGGTATCTTCGTGTTATGACCCAGACAACAGTCATAACGGAACAAGAACATTTGATAAGGATTTATAGCATTTTCTCCGGAGTCGTAAATGCTACAAATAAGGTCACGTGACCTCGGCGCTTATCTCGGCGCTTACCTCGTCACTCCTCTAACTTCTCTCCTATGTAATGAGGAGCGAGGAGCGAGTT
>WSTH01000465.1:0-24088 GCA_019616345.1 Ceratobasidium sp. 395
ACATTTGTGTATGTCACGTGAGTTTGTTTGGGCATCCGTGCCGACCACATCCTCGCGCGACTCAGGAAACGAAACTGCACCTGCTCACCGACATGACGCCTGCGACCTCTTGGATGCGCCTTGTCGGCCGAACTATACGCTATCTTGCCGATGTTAATTCTGCTCCGAGCATCGGACTCGGCGACTAGATCACACCTCAACCCATTCTTCGCACTTTCGAACGAACGGGACGTGCTTTGCCTATCCAACCCTGCACTGGATCTTTGTAGCTTCGCGACCGCTATGGGCACCTACTCTACGCCCCCCTCGATCTATCGGCGGGTCTTTTCTATTCGCTTCCCCCAAACCTAACCTGATAGTGATCCAGACGATCATACCTCGCTGATAGGAGGCGCGACTCGGGGAATTTTCCCTCCGCAAGCACCCTTGACTTCGTGCCCACGCTTCGAGCTGCTCCATCGTGACGTAGATACCGCGAGGCTCGCAAGACCGCTGGTCGATACCCTCTTCGTGTTTACCCGTTGCCCGTATGTACAGGCCGGAACTGGAGCGGGGGGCTGGAGCTCGCCGGTATCGAAGGTTGAGGACTCCACGGGCGCTGCAGATAAGCTCGTCGCGATGGTCGATCGTGCCCGTGTCCGATCGTCGGAAGAGGGCGCTGTCAGGAGGCGGAACCGGCGCGGCGAGCATGATTGGGGCGGCCGTCGGAGCTCTGAGACCAGGCGAGCGCGGAGGCGTGGGACTTGCGCAAACGTCGCGGGCTAATCGGGCGACACTTCCTGGACTATATCTATGCTATTCTCCTTCGTCCCCACATTGTCTTCCCGGTCATAGTTTCCCTCATGGCTGATCCCGAGTATATTGGTTTTATATGCGATTATTCCGACGCTGGAACGCTTTCAGTCACAATGGACTCCCGAGTCAAGGACGAGAAGAAATTCAACGATTATTCTCGCTCTCATCCTAACAGTAATACGCCCTTGTTGGAAGAGGTCACTGTTACCGTGCCTCTGTGGCAGGCCCTTGTGAATGATGGAGGGACCGAGCGGCCTGTCCAAGACAAACACTTTGTGAGTTGCCGTAGGGGCAATCAATCTGTGAGTGACCGATGAGATAAAAGTGCTGCAAAATGCTGAGCCTTCTAATCGAGAACGAGATATTTATCGAAAAAGAAGAGTTCGAGAAACGCATTCCCAAACGGTGGTCGTCGCCTCGCGGCAAGGCAGCTTTAGTGTACCAGGCCGACTGGGAGGCCTCCAAGCATGGCGACCGTTTAAGCTGTAAAGGATACGATAACGATGGCCTTGTTCTAGGTGAAAGTCAAGCCGATAGCTGGCCAAGGGCCGGAATCATCGCTCACGACCCAAGGTCCAGGTCTGGATCGAAAGAAATGACTGACAGAGAGAGGCTCGTCTCACGATACTACGCTCAAGCTGCTATTTGGGAATCCGTTGTCGTCACTTCTAGATCTGCCGGTTCTAGCCGCCTGTGGAGACCAACTTCGTGGCCTGCAACCGCCGAGCCGCTTAAATTGTACTTCTCCCCCGTTAACAGTTGGCCATCGCTCACCCTCCTTGAAAAAATCGTGGATGCGATCAGGGAAGAAGAAAAGTCGAAAGAGAAGTCCAACCACAAATCCAACCGGAGACTGGGCTTGCTGAAGTGGCTCGACTGGCAGGCTGTGGCAAAATCGAAGACCAAGAATCACGTTCTGCTATCCACTCACCTGTTGGGGCTCTACAATACGTACATCTCCAAATCCGATTTGAAACGGCTCGTTTTGGCACAGACTCAAGATAGTGCTGATTGGCGACGACCATTACCCAGTGAGGACGATGCCATGAGAGTTCACCAACGAATGCTGGCCGCCCTACCCCCTAAACATCCACATTACAAACGACTCAAGGCGGGTCTGAAGCAAACCTCAACCACGTCAATTAAAGCAAAGAGTTTTCCTGCGCGGATTGACGCTAAAAAACTCATGGGTGGAGTGTCAGCAAATCAGGTACTTTGTCGTTCAGGCACGGGTATTGGCGACTGAAATATTTGTTGGTCTAGCTTGGGAAAGAGTGGTGGAAAAGTGGAGAGCTCCCAAGCGTAGTCGCCGAGGTGAGTAGCCATACGTCGCAGGGTATGATACTGAATTCATTTAAATAGTGGTTACATCGATCTGCGTATAGCTTAGGTCCTCTGACCAAGGCAGACTTTCAGTCCCCGGACAATATCGTAAGCATGAATATATTCTATAACCTGACTGTCTTATGCCCTTGGCTAGGTGTTTGGGACGTTTGAAGCTAATAGCGATATGACACGGTACGCCATGTTCGTGATATGATTTCTAGTAGATGCTGAAGAGGTAACAGGGCCGAGACTGTTATCCGAACTCTACGCGATATCCCCAATGCCGAAGGATCTTTAAATACTATAGTAATCAACAAAAATCTTTCAGCTCAAGATAAGAATCGGTTAAATTACCTGGACCCCAAGACCGGCAAAAGCACTCAATGGAAAATACCTGATTGGATCGAGGGTCGCAAACTCACCTGGATAGCCCCTCAACTAGTTTACAAAGGTGGAATGAAAATCTCGAAAGACGTGGTGAGTGATATTTCAAGAGACGAATGTGTTGTAACGCATTTCACTAACATGGCCGTAGGAGTTGCGGTGGACAACTCGATTTTCCACATTCAGCCGATACTCGCCCCTTATCCTCGAAGGCAGACTGGATAGTAGATTGCTTTCAGAGTACACTGAAAACTGTCTCAAGAAGAATGCTAAACGCCTCAAACCGAGTTCTTCGTCAAAGACGGTTCGTGAGAAATCCCGGACGCTTGGGATACTCGAGTCGCTTCGCTTACCATTGTCAACGCACGAAGATCAACTTCCTGTTCCTACCAAATCGCTTGCACTACAGATATCTGCTACCCCTCCTGGTGGAGCTCGCCCACGATTTGGCAAACGGTTCGATACCACTCCGGCAGTCGCTTTCCCTAAACCAAGCCTTCCACGTACATTAAAAGCCTTCAACTCAATCTCCACACATCCGAGTACTCACGCGGCATGGCAATCGATCTTCAAGCAGTCAGGACATATCAGCCTCGGCGGCGTGAGGGTGGAAAATCCTCGTTTGGCTGACGACGGCAATGATATCGGAGATCCAACGAAGGTACCGCCGTCGACTGGATTTATGCTAGAAGGAACTATCAGGCTGTTCGGCCTAGATTCGCATAAGGTCCCCCTCCAAAGCTGGCATGGTCCGCCACCACCAGATGTCGAAGTTGGGTCTGAGCTTCCCGTCTTTCAGCGAGTTCAGCTTGGGGATATACGTCCAATCGAATTCATACCACTACTGAAAGATACTCCGCTCTCAAATCTCGAATTCCAGAATACGATCATCACGTACCAGAACTACCGATTGTAGGTCACGACTCGTCGTGTAGATTTTTACCGCTCAACTGATGCTTCCTAGTAATAAAACAATTCCGATAGGGTGGGTAATCGAGGGAGATTTCGTGATCGACAAGCGCTGGGGGACGCTGTACGATGTCCTGCACGACGTCTTAAGCATCTCGGGGGATGGCCTAAAACTCCGCATTCTTGTTTGGCTTGGTATGGGTCATTCCTGGACTTCACGACCTCAACTAGGGGCATTTTCCGTTCAAGGCATGCTTCAGCTTCATCCAAACACCATTGGTCAGATGGCAAGGGAAGGCGTAAAGCTTTGCAATAACATCACACTTACCCAAATAGGCGTCCGAGTATTTGGCCTCAGCGTTCCAACGCTCGGCTTAGATAGCAAAGAAGAGATGGAGTACGGGTTCAAGATATTCGGAGATATGCACATCAAAGTACCCGGCTCAGTTACACCGTTGGATCTTGACTTTGAGATTGAAGAGTTTGGAGGAACAGTAGGGCTGGAGGCCACTGTGAAAGGCGACGTATGGAAAAATGCTTTTGGGGTCGGCATAGACGTAAGTTCACAGTTACCTAGCTATGCGACTAGTTACAAACTGCACGTTCTAGCTTGATTTAGTTCGGCTCTCAGCAACTTTCAATGCGTCCGCTCCCCTGACGTCTCTCGACTGCTCACTCAGCGCACATCTCCGCGCCGAGTCCGCCTCTGCTTCCATCATGGGCTTCTATACTGTCGGTGGGAACTACTCAGTTTCAGCATATGTGGAAAACCTTGGTTGTCAAGGCGTAGCGGACCTGTTTCGTCATCACACCGGCCAGGAACTACTGCTCCCCGATCATGTGGATATAACAATTGGATCAGCAATTGTCGAGATATCTAAGGATGGTGGATTGTCTATTTCGGCTGACAAGCTCGAGTTTGATCACTACACATCGGCTAACGCTACAATCAAACTATCATCCAACGGCGCGCTCGTACGCGCCGAAGTGGAGAGGATTGATCTCCCGGGAGACTTAGGTATTGGTCTCGCTTCGGCATATATGCAAGTCTCGTTTGAGAAGCAAGGATCGAACAAGTCAACGGACGTTGCGCTCGGAGGAAAAGTCGTCTTCGATGGCATTGATTTGCCTGCTATCTCGGCCGGAGTACACCTCTATAAATCGGAATCGAAGAAGCTACAATGGACTATATATGGCACGTTCACCGACCTTGGCAACACAACAACTCTCGGACAGCTGTTTCCTGAGTTACAAGGAACGTTCCTTCAGACATTTGCTTTGCAAGATCTACTTTTCATCGCCGCTTCACAGGATGACCCTCTTGTATCTCAGATGAACCCGCAGAAGTATCCGATCAAGAAAGGTAAGCTCACCATCATCGATGATCATTCTTGGTGCTGAAACATGTGCGCAGGCGTTCAATTCTCAGCCTTGTTCGGCCAAATCGACTCTTTCAATAAACTCCTCCGGCGTAGTTCATTTCCGGGTCTCCTCCTGAGCGCTAGGTGGACTCCGGGCGACTCATTTCTACTAGACGTTCTTCTACCTACAAACACATTGATACACCTCGGTCGCGGGATCACCACCGATCCAATCGTGCTATCCATCAACACAAAACAACTACTACTTCAAATCTCCACTGGGGTCAAGGTTCCGGTTCCCGAGTCCACAATACCTCTCGACTTCAGGGCGTCTCTCATGATCAAAGGCGAGTCAGTCGACCTGAATGGTGAGATGCGTGGACTGTGGCGCAATCCATTCGGTATCAGCAAGAGCGTGGCCGTGGGCCCCTTTTTGGAGCTTGGGCTTGGAATCGACCTTGCCATCTTTCCAGAGACGGGTCTACCTAGCAGATTCTCGTTTGCTGGTGGACTATCGATTGGCGAGACCGAGGGTCAAGTAGCGGTCCAGATCAGCGAGCTTCCATCGCGTACGTGTATTTCATGATTATATCCTTTCATCATCGATCTAAATTCAAACCTAGAGGAACTCCTAAGTGGAGAAATCAAGAAGTTCGGGATAAGAGACCTCGTCGCATTCGTTCGGCAGATCACACAACTCAATATCCCAACGCCCCCAGACTTCATCGACTTCCAGGATGTTAAGCTTTATATGTCTTCCGGAGTCACTCTTGGCTCGGTAACCTACCCCGCTGGGTTTTCTTTCAAAGCCGCTATGTTGTTATTCGGTGCTCAACTCAATACTTCGGCTGAAGTTACTGGCGGCGTGCTTAAAGTTACCGGTAGCATCGACAACCTTTCTGTGGGTCCGTTACACATCACCGGGCAACATGGCAAAAAGGCTACCCTCGACCTTCAAGTGGGTCTAACTGCCCAACGGCTCGCCGTCGATGGCGCAATCTCTTTCCTCGGCGCATACGTGGGGCTTACACTTGATCTAGAGATTCTGCCGAAGCCCGCCTTCTCGTTCAGCTTTACCCTTAACTTCACTCATCTACTCACGTTTATGGTTGACGCTCGAATGATTGGAAACGTGATTGACCTGAAAAACCCATCTGGACTCAACTTCTCTCTCCACGCCCTATTCGAGCAGCATCTTGTGGAGCACATTCGCGACCAAGTGATTGCATCGCTCGAGGCGCTGAAACATAGGACCGACGACGCAATCGAGGCTGCGAAGCAAAGAGTAGCAGAGGAAGAGAACAAGTTACAATCTAGGATCGACTCGGCTCAGACCAAGCTCAATCAGACCCGCTTAGCCTGGGATAAGCACCTGAAAGCGATATCCGCCGAATCCAAGAGGTTCATCGACAACTATGTCAAAAAACTGCGCTCTTTACAGGGGAGTGTGGAAAGTGAACGCAAGGCCTTCAACACGAAGCTCAAAAATGCAGAATCAGCTGTTCGGCATGCAGATGCCGACCGAGCCGCCAAGATGCGGGCCGCAGAGGCGGAAGTCACGAAGAAGAAAGAAAAATGGGATCGAGACGTTGCTAACGCCGAGGCCACGCTGGAAGCTGCAAAACGGGATATGCACCGGAGATTCGGAACCGCCGAGGCCGATATCGAAGCCGCAAAACGGAAAGTGGATGGGATCCAAGTCGATATTGATAGTACGCTGGACCGAATTAGTTATTGCCGACATAGTCCTTGGTATCGATTTGAGTGCGTCTATTCTATGTTAACATACGCTGGCTATAATTTGATGCCCAATAGCCTCAAAGCCGAACTTGCTTGGTTAGGACCCAAGCTGCTGGTATTGGAGGGATACAAAGTTACGGCGGACGGCATTCTCGAATTTGCGGAGGCCGTGGTCAAAAGCGCAGACTATATAAGCACCAAGGCGGCGATCCCAGCGGCCGAAGAACTGGTTCGAGATGCCGGTCATGCCGGCGACCTGGCTTTTCGAGCCGCCCAGGCAACTCTTCGGGAGATTGACCGCGATACCGGGGCGCTGCTACATACAGCCAATTCCGTCCTTGAATCGCTGCGAAAAGGCGGCGACTCACTGTTACGTACCGCAGAGTCAGCCCTAGCGAAGTTTATCACGGCCCAAAAGGACTTGCTATATGCGGCACAACACGCTGTCGAAAACCTTGTGCATTCCGCAGAGTGGCTCGCCTACCAGGCCGCCTCTGGTGCATTGGATTTGGCCCGCCATGCCACACACGCGCTTGATGTGGCCAAGAAAGCCCTCGAGGTTGCGAAAAAAGTCGTAGATGGGATATATAAAGTATCCGAGGCCGTCGTTGCCGCAGCGCTCAGTGCGTTCAACATAACCCGAGTTGAACTTCTAGCCACACTCGATATGTTTTTGGGGGGCAAAGTTGGAGGCGGCGCTCACTTTCAGACTTCGGTACACGCAGAGTTACTCGGCAAGCGGTACGTTTTTGACCTCAAACTAGACATGAGCAATCCAGCTCAATTAGTCAAAGACATAGTCGAGGAGTAAGCCTTAGTTCTTACAATACAGTGCAAGCTCTGACTATACACTTATTGACTCGACAGTGTCCTCAAACGGCTAGTATAAGGAGATTTCTACCCATAACTGAGATGATGCGTTTGAAATGTACAGACGATGACCGTAACGAATGAAGAAGGGTTCCTTTTGAAGCTCTGAACTTGCTCAGGAATTCTAATGAGCGAAATGAATTGACCCTCCAAAAACCACCTATCGATTCACGGAGTTATAGGTACCCATTAGCTCCTATGGAGTATTCTACTACTACCGCATACAGCGACAAAACGGGAGCAAAATCCTACTGAATAAGATCAGCGGAGTCATAGCTTGAGAGTGCGCCATCAAATGCAAAAGAAGATAAATCCGATGCATTCAACCGAGGATCATCCATATGTTAGGTTTCCTCGTACTCTATCGCCGAAAAGTCGGACATGTACTTGGGGAACTCTCACTGGCGGGAGCACTCGGGATATGTTTGAGAACAAGTACGAATAATCCACCAGCGGGTGAAAGGGCTTTTCCGTATGATGGAATTATACATATGAGACACTTACATGCGAGGTTTGACTTGAAGGCAGAGCCAATTTTTGAGATGAGGTAACCGTGACCTTTGGCGTATTCTCCTTCTCTATCTTTCCTTCCGTACGTTGCCTTTTCTTGCCCCTACATTTGATATTATTACACAAGGCATTTCCCACTTTCAACAACACACCCTTGGTGATAAAACAAGTAACCAACTCGAGAAATCGGCACCGTCGGCTGCGTTTATAGCCGAGTGGCGCTATGTACTAACACAACGTCATCTCACATATACGAATCTTTATCTTGTGATGATTCCAGTACTCCAGTAGCTGTAGAAACCACTCGAATGTAGAAGAACATACGAGAACTGTGAGTCAGATAATCGAGTCAAGTGTATGCGCAGCACTTACTGCGTATGATTCGGAGACATATTCGTAGGGTATAAATACAGGCTCTGCAAGCCCTCTCCTACCTATCCTCACATACATATTCACATTCTTTTGTATTCGTTCTATCGTTCAATTTACGTACATTTTGATTTCTATAGTAGCAAACTCCACGCTTACTAGTTTGGTAAACCAATTCAATCCTTCAAAATCCAGTACATCATGTGTTCCACTCTGCGCCGTTATACGGAGCCCTATATCCAGTATACTCACCGCCACTGGTCGAATGCAAACCCACATGGTTAACAATCATATGACAGGCGCTGAGTCACCCGTCATTCTGGGCGATTTGTATGTGAGCACAATACGTGCCGGATATCAGGCTTCCATATCCGGGCATTTTACTTCGAATAGAGTGCGCATGGTTGCGCAGATCCACCGTTGCGCCCACACATCCAGCGGGGGATCGTCACGCGCATATATGACGCTTCACACTGATTGCTGAATGGAATTGTCAGCTGAGCTGCAAGAGCACCCTATAAAGCTCCGGCTCCGATTCGTACTCCAAACTCCCACCCACCCCCATTCCAACTCCATTTTTTACTTAGCATGGCGAAAGCGTTCAAGAGCGGATCATATTGCTTGTTTGCTATGAACAACGACTGCCTGACCCTCGAGTCTGACAACGAGGGAACTCGGCTCAATATCAGTCCCCTTAACCCGAAAAATGATCAAATCGTAAGCTCTTATCTATCTTCCCAGTGCCCATGCCCGTATCTCGCTCAAATGTATCAAACTCCAATTCGCCTTCAGTTCCAAATCGACTTCAACCAATCCGACAACACAGTCGCAATCAAAAACACCAAACATAACGTATATGTTTCATGCGATGCCGATCCAAGGCCGTATTCACTTCTGCGAACTTCCCGCTCTGCTCAAAGGTTCAAGATCGAGGGGGGATCTAAGGTGGGACAACATCGGTTAGGCGGAGTTTGCTCTAAAGGATAGCCGGTATCACTGAGGCTATATGCACCTAGGTTCTACGTCAAGAGTCCCGAGATTAAACTCTACCTCTGGTATGCCCTCTCAGGAGCGGTGATCAACCCTCCAAAGGTGAGGGATAAGACGGAAAAGTTCGAACTCTTTGGCTTAGTTGTCGTGCTTATTAGGCGGGATTGATACCGGATAATCCCGGCGTTTCGCTGAAAAATTGGAGATTGGAGCTCGTTGAAAGTAAATGATACCGAACTGAATCCTCGTTGTATGAGCTTCATAGGCGGCAATTTCGTGAATTTTTCATTTCAAACATGTACTATTAGTCAAGAGTTGTACGAAACCAAACAGATGGAGTTGGCTTGATCGTCAAACATCCACAGACCATTTGAAAAGTTCCTGCTTACCGGCACAAACCAAGATTGCAGGCGCTTTTGAACCCTCTCACGCAATCTCCACCACAATCTTTCCCATCGTCTTATTCGCTTCCATCTCCTTATGCGCCTCAGAAATGTCCTGCCACTTGTAAGTCTGCTTTCCGTGCCACTCTAATCAGTCACCCGATTTCTGCTCACGAAGCTGGCAGACTCACTTTATGAATATAAACCTTCAAATCCCCACTCTCAAAAGCGCTACCGCATTCTTTCCAGAATCTGCCAATCAACTCGGCTTGATAAGTCGGAGAACGAGCGCGCAGCGTCGAGCCCTGGACTCGGACCCGCTTGTAAAGGATTTGACGGAGATCGACCTTTTCCACTTCGGCACCTGTGGTCGCTCCCTGTCACCAAGGAAGCAATAAGAGGAGGAGATGATTGATACCACTCATCGTGGCCAACAGGACCATCCGACCGTCTTTGGCGATCGCCTCGATATTTTTAGCCCAGTAATCAGGTCCAATAAAGTCGACGATGACGTTTACGCCTTCGCTATCTAGCTCAAACATCCGTATGAGATTGGTTTCCTTGGGAGGGGCGAGAGAAACAAATCTACCTGTGATTTTCTTAACCTCCTCGGCAAAATTCTGCTCTCGGTAATTAATCCCATGAGTCGATCCTTTCGGCATGTTGTGCAAAAAATCGAGTTTTTGTTTAGACGATGCGGTTGTGATCACGTTTTTTCTACATGTTACAATCGATTCATATAAGATGTAGAGAAGGTAAAATGAGACAGACTTACGCGCCATAAAAACTTGCAAGCTGATTCGCAGCTACACCCACACCGCTTGCGCCTGCATGAATCAACACATTTTCGCCTTTTTGAAGTTCACAGATTTTGATAAGGGCTTGGAACGCTACGCGTTATTCGGGAACATAATAAGTCTGATATACGGTGGTAGAACGAAACATGCAGACAAACCGGTAATAAAGTTTTCCGGAATGGCAGCCGCCTCGATCCAGCTCAGATTCTTGGGTTTCGGTATGATGTTCCCAGCGGAGAGTGTTAGATACTCTGCGTACGCACCCTATTGTATCCAGAGCCGAGATCAGTTCAGAAAATGTACAAGAGGGCGACGAGGACTCACACCATACGCCAACCCGATCACCTCGTCTCCGACACTCAGCCCAGTGACTTTACTTCCAATCTCTTCGATAGTGCCCGAAAACTCCACGCCAAGAATATCCGAAGCACCTGGCGGAACTGGGTAGCCGCCTTTTCGCTGCCTAGCGATCGTTCGGTGATCAATACCTGAACGGGAAAGATTGGGAGTGAACGCACATTATATCCATTCGGTTTAGACCAAATGCAACGACCTGTAAACGCAGTTCGTTCGACGGATGACAAAATCAGAAAGAACAGAACCTGAGCGCACTTTGACCAAGGCTTCCTCCGCATCGGGGCTCGGTTTTGGTCGCTCGCCGATATAAAGGTCGTCCGCCGACTCACCCTTGTTCTTGACTAATATTACGCGCATATTGTCTCCAGGCATGGGGGATGTTCTGTATGAAACAAGATTGTTGATGATGGTATGGGCATGAGGCGAAGTATATATAGCTGAGACCTGGAATAGATCCGCCTCGGCTATCAGGAACGTTATTTGGACCCGGCGTGACGTCATTGTTGGCCGGTGGTCGGTTGCGGCGCCTGGTGGTCCGAGCCGGCTTGAGCTTAACAAAAATCGATTTGGAAGGCAGCGATAGATTCGTTATTCGTGCAATTATCGGGCTATGACCGAAACTCACCTACAGCCATTGCTAGATGGTGCATAGCTTTACGTTGAGTTGTTTATCAAACTGGCTTGGGACATGAAACCACTTCAAGTCCTACTAAAGCTCCTGAATCCCCCCACAGCCTCGTCCTTTTGGTTGCGCAACCGTCCAACTGCCGCGTTCCCAGTGAAGCTAAAGCGGCATGCGGGAACCTAATGAGTATGATAATATAGCAAGGTTAACGAAGTTGCTGAGACTGGTCCCAAGCGTTACGGGCTGAAAGCGGCTGAATATCTAATTGGGGATAAAGTCCGAAAGTGTAGGGCTTTAGGTCACGAGTTACGGCGCAGCGGGACGTCTGAAGAACGTAGGGAACGCATTCTTGCTGCTCCCTCACTCAGCCCTCAATTCTTGGATTAAAGAATAGCTGAGGCTTTTTCGCCCAAAGCATCGTACAAAGTTCCTCACATCGTGGTCTGGTTGGCTAAGCGTGCGGATGACGCGGTGAACTAGCATGTGCATTAGAGTAAGTTTGAGCCTTACGATAATGAGTGTACCGTACTGGCTATATCGTCTCTTTAACGCTGGAACCCGTAGGAAGAAGATCCATAGTCTGGCACACGTATATTTCTTTTTATCAATGATCGATTGTCCATGAGCTTTATGTCAGGATATCCAGTCCGAAGGAAAGAAAACAGATATGCTTGGACAGGTCAATGAACACCAAAGAAGATTGGCCAAATTCCCTGATAGGAGAACGGATGACATTGCCGTTTCGCTTGGCCGACATGCATGCAGCAAGAACTTAAGCTAACAGAATCAAGGCCGGAGCGGTGCTGGTGTATCTTATGTGATGGGGTCGGCGAAAACAACCACTATGCCACGTGACAATGGTACACATTACCACATCCAGTAAGCGCCTGCATCCATACTGTAATCCGAGCCACCATGGAAGCCCACTTTTATATAGAAACGGAGGTCGCTAATGTGTAGCTATGAACTTGAACATTTGCAATGGAGATATTTTAGGTATACCGACGCCAAACCCCCCCTATCGCATCCCAAACACCCCGGCGAAATTGTGCCAAAGCAGAGGACGACTCCGACCGCCTGGGTCCCCCGTTCCATCTAGTAGGTGCTATATATGGCAGCTCCGGGGAGCTTACTTCCACCTGCATGTCAATTTGACATGTTTTAGGACAGAATGACACCTGATTAATTCAACTTACGCGGGAAATATTGTCGCTATGTTCCGATGACCGCAGATTCGGATGATGAGCTTGCGGAGGCTAAGTCCGATATTAACGTCAGTAAAAGTGCATATATGCGGCAAATACTGGTGTGCGACTGCAAATACCTACCCGTAACAACGTTGCCCGGATTTTGTCAGTAACATTCAAAGTTAAATCGGCTTGTCTAATGTGTTTTGGATGTTTCAGCAGTGAGTTCTTCAGCAATTGTCGCTTACTCACATCTCTTCTATGCCTCTGTTTCCAGGTCTAGAGTGCTCCGTGAATGTATATTGGCTCCGCAGGTCGTCTCTCGGGAAGTGCCTAGACTGCAAAGCCACGGGCCCTGCCAGCATTTGGTTGGTAGCCCACGGACTCCGTTCCTCTGCCACGACGGCACGGCTTGGCTCCGTGTTCAGGGCCCTCGTTGTGGCAGTACTACGACCGGCGTATTGCGGGCTTGGTGCATGCCGATGTTCACGCCTTGCTTGGATCTTCTTCCGTTCCTGCATTCGTTCTATCATCGATTTCATACCCTCTATTTTCTTTTTCAGGATTTCGCGCTCCTCCTCTAGCTCCTCTTGCGTCTCAAGATCCTGCTGTTGTTGAGCATATTCGTATCCTTGATTCAACTCCAGAAGTTCCGCCTCGTGCTGAGCTCGCTTTTCGGCCATCTCTCTATCTAGTTCGACTCCAGCGGTAGTCTGTAGTATACCTTTCTTATCTTCTATCAGCTCTTTCTGAATCAGGAGCTGGACCGGAGTGGGGCGAACAGCTCGTAGTAGAATCTCGTGGGCCGAGTGAGGTGGGTTATCGTTTCGAAGAGTCTGAGCCCCAGCAGTGAGAGCGTTCTTGAAGAACAGGGAATCTTGGAACAGCTCGGCTTCTCGCGCCTCCCCTTCGCTATGCGAAACTGAGCCCCACATGTTGGTTACAATGGAGACGTGCTGCATCGCTTTGTTGCCACAGATGTTCAGGAACGTGGACAGACATTTGCGAGCGGAGCCCGACATCCTCACATCTGAGATGCGATGGAGATATATGGCGCCGTGAATCATGAGACCGTCTTCGCCCCTAAGCAATGGAGGTTAGTAAATCATAGGCAGCCAGAACTATCGTTTACCGACCAAATTTTCAACGCCGTAGCTATTTCCTCTAGTATTTCAATATCGGCCCGTGTCGAGTCATCAAACCCCGGAGTGTCGATCAGCCGCAGGTGTGTACCGTCTTTGAGGTCAAGGTCGACATATGCCACTTGCTGTGTGCACGATGTTAGGCTGGTGCTGACGGAGAGAGCACTCCCAGCAACGCTATTGATGAACTGAAAAAAAGTTTACAACAAGATCCTCCGTAAGTAAAATCCTTACAGTTGATTTTCCGGATCCAGTCGCGCCCATCAAACTGCAAACTGATTCGTCACAATTGTACGAGACCGGGTACTTGTGCTTACATAATCAATTTAAGGTCCTGGGGCAATTTCATCCTCGTCTCAGTCTCAGAGAGGCTGATGTCAATAATAGGTGCCTCCGAGGGCGGGGTGTTGCTCGGTACTAGATTATGGGACCTACTTAGAGGGCATGCCATCTGGGCAGCATCTCTCCCCCCTTGTTCAGCCTGAGAAGACGTGGACACCATCGAATGCGATGGAGTATCTGTCGAATGTCGAGCCGGCCATTATATCCGGGGAGTGGCAACCTTCCCTAGTCATGAGTTCGGTTTGACGTAGTAGAATCTGGTCCTGAGATGGGCAAGTCAGCCATATCTAGGTAATTTGATTCATATCCGACACGGTGAAAAAGAACCACCACCATCTCTCTACGGTACAGGATAGCCAACAACACGTTTTGGGGTACCGGGTGGCGAAATTGACTCGTCTTCTCCGGATATGGAAGTAAGCTTGATCGCAGAATAGTACGTGAATGTCAAGCTTGGCGCTCCCGGCTCTGATGTGCCCCATATCTTAAACTGGCACCGGGTGGCACGCCTCCGGGCTTCAGTTCTTTAGGTGTTTGTAGGCAGCCCGCATATATTCTATTTAAAACGATCCCTGGCATATTTCGCGAGCGTGAGCAGCTGCTTCCACATCACACACGGAGTTGAGATGCTCCAAAACACGCGTTACCGAATACAGTTAATCTACGGGCGGCGATTATCCAGTGTTCGCTGAACCGCTCTGACACAGTAGTCCGAACCAATGCTTCCCTTCAATGGCACTTTTTGGGCGGTGCGGCTGGCAAAATTCTTAACTGTGTCACAGAACCGAAGTCCTGCTTGCCTTCCTGGGCGGTGGCACGCGATGTAATATATAGCATCACAGGCAATAATAGCTTCGGACCCGAATTTATATTAATCACATCAGGGTAGGTGGCAACTATGCTTGTCTCCTAATCCTTTTGTGGCGATGCCTATGTCCGTCCGATCAAAAGTAGCCACTCGGCGGCCATTCTCCTTGTCTGTTCGGAGGGTCAAATCGGGACGAATACCATCACATGAAGTTTTTAGTAAAAACAGTTTAGATCAACCAATACATGTATTTCACTTCTGCCATACCGTCAGAGTGATCCAAAACGAGATATGAAGTGAGTGATATGTGGAGTTCCGTAGTTGGTTTCGATGACATGCTGTTGCACTGCTCCGTCGATGACTACAAGGCACTGCGTACACTATAAAGGAAAAGCATTTCAAGCTTGATTAAGGACGAGATCCAACTGGCCTCTGAAGCTACTCTCCCGAGCCTACTACTACCTTGCCTATTTGCCATGACACCGAGCAGCTCAGGACCTATCCTCATAGCGTGAGTCTGATTTGTGAGCGTCGTGAACGTATGCCGACGCTGTATTGTAGCTTGTGTGGGGCAACGGGAACTGGAAAGTCGACCGTAAGTCTCGTATTCTAATAAGGAACTATAAAATAGAGTCTTATCATGAAACCTTAGTTCATAAACGATGTTAGCGGAGGAGAGCTTCCGGTTGGCCATACACAACATTCTTGCACCGAACAAGTTCAATTCGCACCCCTGTTCGAGCTCGAAGGGCGAGAGATACAGCTCATTGACACTCCGGGATTCGACGATACCAACGTGTCGGATACCGATATACTAGACAGGATCGGAACGTTTTTGAAGATGAGGTATGTTATGTCAAGCTCATTAGTCGAAGTCTCGAATAATTGTATCGCAGCCACAACGAAAACCAGTTGTTGTCCGGAATTATATACATGCACCGTATCACCGATAATCGTGTAGGCGGCGTTTCTCGACGAAACTTCAAAGTATTCCGAGAACTATGCGGGAAGGACGCGCTAAAGAACGTGATTATCACCACTAATATGTGGCACGACCCGCCGCAAGAGAGTGAGCTGGCTCGCGAACAAGAATTGCAAGATAGCCCAACCTTCTTTCAACCGGTCCTCGCCAAAGGGGCTCGGATGATGCGATACGTACGGTTGCAAGGACCTGAGAGCGCATATGCTATTATTCGCGCAATTATGCAGAACGTTCCCCGTCCGACGTACCTCGGAGAGGCCTTGGCAAATGGCATCCCTTTATCTGAAACCAAGCCCGGTAAAGCTCTTAACGAGGAGTTGCAGAAGCTCATAGATAAGCAGAAGGCTGAAATTCAAGCGCTGAGGGCGGAGATGGAGGAGGCCTTGCGAAAACGCGATCTAGAGTCAAAACAGGAGCTCGAAGAAGAGAGGAAGCAGTCGCAACAGAGGCTGGACTCTCTCCTAGGCCAAATGCAGGCTCTACAAACTGATCTGAATGGCGAGCGTACGAAGAGGGAGGAGCAGATGAAGGAGTTCCACCAGAATCGATTGGATGATCGCGCTGAACTATCTCGCCTCACGGGCGAGCTAGAGGCGGCAAAGCGACATTTGCAGGATAGTACCAATGCCGAACAAACAGCCGAACTGTTGGACAAGGTCAACCAACTGCAAAGCGAGCTGAATCGGAAGAAAAGTGGTTTTTGGTACAGGGTCGCCGACTTTTTTAATAGTCTCTTCTGATTGTAGCGGTTGTATGCAGGGTAAACTTCTGTTAAATGTTACTCTCAACTCCATGTTTTGAGAATTGTCCTATGAGCCACATCGCTTCAACCACCTCTATCAGAGATGCAAGCGTACAGTATGGTACGTCATTCTTGAGGAATCCTTCAATTGCAAGGTCAATCCTAAAACTATCCACCGACGCATTGACCCGACTGATACTGCCGGATGTTCGGAAGAGTCTTGCCCCTGCTCTGAACCCTCTTACAGAGCCTTGGCGTATCACTCATAACGCACTAAAGCGCATACATCGAGTAGGTACTCTTCACTCCGTGACAAGAACTTACCAAGATCTCCTTGAGCCCAATCCGATTCAACCTCATACCGCCGAGCGTTATCATGTCACTAGCTTCGATGGATAGTGTCCATCAGATTGCTATGCATAGAATAGTTCGCCACCCTCAGCTCAGAGAACCCATGCGGGCATTACTCGCTTCCAAAACTCGGGGTTACCGGGTGAAAGGTAGTCCGATAGAATGCTCCGTGATAGCCACTCCGCGCCCGCATGGCTATTCCCTAGGACGAGTAGACAACGTTGGTATTTGAATCCCCCCCTCTTCGACATTCTTTTGTGACTTTTCGCTCCCGCCACATTTATTTCTTGCCATGCCTGATACCGAGACAGTATTTAGTGATACATCTTTGATTGCGTAAGCTTTTGTCTATTTGTGTTACGCTCTGAGTGGCTGACCTGCCCCGTAAATATCTAGTATATTTGGGGCAACTGGCACCGGTAAAACGACAGTGAGCATACGATTCACGAATTTTTGTCTTATTCTTTATCCTAATTGCTGGGCCTTTTAGTTCGTCAACGACGCTAGCGGCGGTAGCTTGGTGGTCGGCCATGGAGCTCACGCTTGCACACAAGACGTCTCGCGAAGTCCAACCTTCGAGGTTGACGGTCGCCAGGTTGTGTTATTTGATACTCCTGGGTTTGACGATACCCACCTCTCAGATACCGAGGTTCTGAAACGGATTGCTGGCTTTTTGGCGGAGTCGTAAGGTCTTCTGCCAATCCATCATACAGGCGTTGATTTCAATATTTATTGAAGGTACAAAGAAGGTTACAAACTCACCGGAATCATATATCTCCATCGTATTACGGACATCCGAGTCGGAGGGATTTCTCGTCGCACTTTCAATGTCTTCCGCCAACTCTGTGGCAACAGCTCCCTTTCCAACGTCCTGATTGTGACTAATATGTGGTCGGATCCTCCCACACCGGTCGAGATCGAGCGCGAGATCGAACTTCGCGATCACCCAGACTTTTTCCAGCCGGCACTCCTGAAAGGCGCGAAGATGGCCCGTCGAACGCATAAAGATCAGGCGTCGGCGCATGAAATTGTGCGAATGCTATTGGGAAAGCAGACTACGACCATGACGATCCAGAAAGAGCTCGTCGATCAGGAAAAGGATCTTGCGGCAACGGGCGCCGGTAAGATCCTAGAGCGGGAGCCTCAGTTGATGATCGAGCGTCATCGACTGGAGATGGAGCAAGCCAAGCAAGATATGGAAGATGCCGTACGCGAGCGGGACGAACAAGCGAAAATGGATCTGGAGAAGTTGCAGACGCAGGCAAGGGCTGATGACGCGAAACGGAGGCAAGAGTTAGAGTCGATGCGGAGTGGGTTCGGAAAAGAACAAGCTCGATGGAAGCAAGAAATTGAAGCGGCCAAGGCTAGCCAACGGGCGACCCAGGCGGAGCAAGACCGAGTCAGGGCAGAGCTTGAGCGGACTAGGAATGCACAGCGTACGGCAGATGCACAGGCTCAACAGCAGCTTCGCGAGAGGATCGCCCAGCTCGAACGAGACTTGGCTAGCAGGAGGAGCGGTGGTTGCATTATTGCGTAATTTTTGTAGTTTGTCGCGAGAGTATATGAGTTCGAATAAACGTGCAGTAGGAGTTGATTCAAGACAACAAGAGCAACCCTTGAATCGTCTGTTCGCCCAGCCTTGAGTTAGCGTGATCTGAAAGTTTTGATTCTGGTGCTGGTCGGCTGACGGCATCAGCAGCTGACCGGAACCAAATGATCTAGGCGTGTCGCCATGTGGCTGTGGACTGTTTTGCCTTAACGCCCTAGTCACGTGCAGCACTCTTATCTGCGTTCCTCGACCAAAACGCATACTATTTCGAACAGCAACTAAGTAGTCATGCCATCAGAAAGGGCTAACGCGCCACCGAATCTGTGAAACCCATCGCTTAATCGTTCAAATCCTCCGACCAAGCTGATTCTACACACTCTTCTCAAGCCTGAGCTTTTCGCATTGTACCGCGCCCTCAGAATGTACATAAACCTACCAAACGGTTAACAGTAATTCTGGTTGATAGTTTTCAGACGTGATAACCACTACCATTGAGCCTATATAGTACCAGATGACACGAATTGAGACCTCCAACCGCCTGGTGCGCCCCGAAAGGATATAAATGGGCTAGTGAAGTTGGTAGTACAGTATCACAAACTATTTACTCCGGCCAAACAACTTGGATCGTTTTACTGTATCACATTTATGCCGACTCCCGCTACGTTTGTCTTCTGCGTTACCACAGTCTTAGCAGCCATGTTTGGTTTTCTGGCGATCAAGATCATGACGTCAGAGAGAGACGCAATAGCAACTGGAATTACTATAAGAAAACATAACTACTTGGGTATAAAAGAAACAGGGAAACATCCAAATAACTATACAACATATCATCCATCGTCAAGTCATAGTACAAAATACCAGCATAAAAAATTATAGCCCCTCGTCGTAAAGCCTGCGACATAGCGCAACATAGAACCGCTCAACATCCCACACAGGCACACCCTCTTTCCTCGCCTTGCTCCGTCTCCTCCTCTCCTCAACCGCCGGATCGCGATCCCCACCAGGGTTCGCAGCATGCGACGACGACACCGTGTTCACGACCCAATCCAACGCAGCAGTCACAGCCGCACGTTTCTTTCCTTCCTCGCTCCCATCGGACGACTGGACGATTGTCTCGCGCGCACGTTCGTCTCGCCAGATTCCAAACGATTTCGCCCACTCGGTCCATCCAGATGTGTCCTTTGGTCCGCGGAGGAAGCCGGCACCCCGGAGTTCCCAGTGGTCGACACCCTCGATGACGCCGAGGAACTCGCCCCATTTCGAGCTGGCGACACTCACTAGGCCGTCGTGGCCTTTCCATCGAGGCCGATCGCGAGACTCCTCGCTCCCCCATTCCGGCGTCTTGCCGGTGTGTTGTGCTTCAGCGGCGTCCAAGATGGTTTTTGGGAGCCATAGAGGGTGGAAGACGGACATGTCCGATGGAGCGCGGGCGCCGACCGAGAAGTACTTGACTCCGGGTACGTTCGGTGTTTGGGGGTTGAACCATGTCGAGAGAAAATGAGTTGTCAGGTTGGCGTAGGCGGGCGAGTCGAGGAGGGCGAGGAGCGTGGTCGTTAGGGATTGAGGGAGCGTAGCGAGTTGGGCGAGAAGAGACTGCGCGGCTTCAGCACGGCCTTGTGCACGAGCAAGGAGTGGTGCGTTGAGGGAGTATGGTGGGACGTATCGCTTTCCCGCCTTCTCTGCTGCCTCCTCTACCGCTTCCCCGAGCTCGCCAATCCCAATGTTCGCGGCACACCAGTCCATGAAACTACTGCCACGGTGTGGCGTCGAGATCGTCGTGAGCGAGACTGGGTCGTATTCTTTCGGCTGGATACGAGAGATCAGATGACGACAGTCTAGACCGCCCATCGAGTGAGCGATAAAGTTGATTGGCTGATTAGGCACCCGTTCGGCGAGAACATTGTGCATGAGGGCTGCACGGTCCTGTATCGAACCGGTGCTGTGGTGGGCGTTAGCTAAGCAAACTCGAAATGAACAATGACGAAGCGTACCCAGGCACGCCTGTGACGACTACGTCGGCTCCAACCTTGCCCCTCAGTACGTCCAGCACGTTCGACCAGTAGTGGAGTTGCAGTTTTGGAAAAGCGCTCGGTCCTCGGACGTCGAACCCGTATAGTCCTACCACGACCCAACCCCCATATCGTCAGCCTACTCATTCCAACTCAACTCCAACACGCCTATTGCTCACCGTGGCATAGTACGATCTTATTCCTAGGGGCACGCACAGGATCGAATAGCGCAGGAGAGCTCATGAGGTTATAGATGGTGGAGTTGAGGTCTGGCCGTCGTTTAGCACGTTTGCGCTCCTGTTCGTTGGGGCGCACGTTCGACTCGGCCGAAAATGTTTGGGTGGCGAGGGTGGACAGTGCAGAGAACGATAGCCATGTTGGCCACTTGGGCGAGTCGACTGCTGCCGCTGGTGACGTTCTCTGATCCCGCCACGATCTCCAACTCGGCCATAATAACCTTCGCCTCGTCAATCCACTACTCCTCGCAATGTCCCCAGAGCCAATAACGGATATGACACGTCGATAGATAGAGAGTACAGGGGTAGGTGCGCATGTCGAGTTCATAGCGGTAGGAGAGTGTTGTGGAGAAAGCTCAAGAGTCGAGACATCGGGGTTGGGGATGATATAGCCTCACGTCATGTGATACGCGCTGTGGAGTTTTTTGCCAATTTGGGTTTGATCGCATCATGTGGTCCCACGTGCTTTGTCTCGATTGGTCCATGTGACAAGTTTGGTTTGTTGCGCTGACATTTTGGTTGGGGTAACAGGTCATGGGGTCACAACGCCCCTTTTCCGAGTGAGAAAATGGGCATGAGGATGGGATGGGTGGTGTTGAGGCGCTGGCGCGGGCGGGCGATGCCAGTTAATCATAAACATGTCGGGAATAAGCGCATATAGGCCGAGAAATAATTAAATAAATTTCCCGGGCTCGAGTTGAGAGTTGAAACCAGTATTCCGTGAAGAAGTGAAATGTAAATAACCGAGAGTTGTTTGCGCTAGAGTCTGCATTGTATATGCGTGAATCAGCTCTAACACAGATACTTGATTCAGTACCGATTCCAGTCTTGTCTCGTCTTATTGACATCTTGTTACATATAACTTCTACCTCAGACTGATTCACGATGAGCTGGCTACTCAATATAACACTATCCAAAACCAACGCTAAGGGAAGGATGAATGCGAGGGGTGATCAGAGGGAAATAGATGAATTGCAAGGCCAAAGGAACCAAATACTCAGCCAGTTACACAGAATCTGGATAATAGATTCTAGGTGAAAATACAAGATGAAAACACTATATGCCGTAACAACCTTCGCAAGCGGTGAACGTCGCCTCTCGCAATGGTATGCACATGGCTGACTAGTAAGTGACTCATAGGTCTCATCACCAAGCGAGACAGGCAGTTGCACCAGCAACAGGCTCCGGTGCGCAGCACGTCGCTTGAAAGCTCCACAGATGAGATGTTCAGTGTATACTCTCCAAAAATGAAATATCCCGTCGTTCCATCACTGCAAAATCCCAATATCGATGCCCATATATGCTTGAATGGATGTAAGCAAACGTACATGAAAATAGCCAGAATTGCAAATCTACTGAAAGAACCAAGAGACTCAGTGAGTGGATTTGATTTCGTAGGAGCTTAGACCTACTTGTAGCTCATGACAATGAGCATGAGTAGGAATTAAGCGCTAAATTTTATTCTATAAAGGATCCCACGAAGGATCTACTTCCGGAGCGTTGGTCGCAAAGGGCTGCTGAAAACAACAAATGGGTGCTCGCTCGAGCTATACTCGGGCATATATCCTTAATGCTACTAACCTGTATTCCTTGCTTGTCGCAGCATGCCTCTCAGACAGCAATCGGTCGTACTTTCAAGCAATGCAACGGGCTCATTCAACAAGGAAGGCAACCAAGAATATTTCAATTATCGAGAACGCAAACGCAACTGTAGGCAAAATTAGCTCATGCCGCTTGTGGTTTTTTGAGAGGACATACCTTCGTTCGTGTTGTGCCACTGTTCAGAGATAAAATAGGCGTCGAGGGTTTTCCATTTCCATAGCTAAGGGACAAGTAAGATGTCAATGGTATGAACGCTATCTGATCGTAAATATCTCAGACCATGCTGATCTATAGATTTGAAGCTGAACATCAATCGCTTAGCGATGCCCAGTATTGATGCCAGCCTTACCGAACACATATATTGGTGGGATGTTGTATCCGTCGAATTAAGAGATGGGCCGCCCTGCATGCCCGGCATGTCCATACGGGGGTAGATATGGTCAGATATACTGTGTAGAGGTGTCGCGGTGAACGCTGTGTAATGCTGTAGGTGACTTATAACCTGTATGATGGAGTTTGCCCGGCAAAACCGGGAATACGAGGAGGGGCGCCGTAATCACATTGTCATTCCTCCGAATATCAATCGCTGAGCCCAATAGTAGCCTAAAATCTAACCTGGTTTGGTGGAACATTCTGTAAGTATTTAGGCGGCCGTTGATAGAAGCGAGTTCCGTTGAATCCCGGAAATCATGCCTCCCCAGACACCGGGAAGCACAAATAGCTGCCGGTGCTTGAGGCGTTTAAGCGCTGGATAAATAGGGTATATGCGCCTGCACACTGACTAGGGGAGATGATTAAAAATATATTACGACTTGTAAAAAGCCATGATATCTAAATACTGTATTTTAGTTCAAGCTAATGTAACCAAGTCAGGGATCACGCATACACATATAAAGAACCGGCGTAAATGGAGGGAATTAGAGAAATCACCCATAACATTGAACAACTGAATACCACAAGTCACACAATCGCAAAACCGGGATCCCTCCCCAGGACCAAACAGAAACGAGACCGAATTACTCGCACTCTTTTGATCCACCCGTTACCGAGGCTACCTGACCATTCGCCCATGCTCGCCAACCAATTTGCTTCCAATCCATATTCATTGCGTCAACCGCTTCCCTGGGCCAACATTTACAGTCGTGCAAACAATCCGCTATCCACGGCAGTTCATCTTTTTGATACCCGCGCCACCGCGTGCGGGGGATATAGTGGTCGGGGCTAGACGAAGCAATGAAATCAACCACAGAGGCGTGCACTGCGATTGGATGAGGAGGTTTGGGGCGATACGCTCTTCGGGATTTGTACAAATTTGGCCTGAAGGAAGATATCATTTAGTTCAGAATTTTGAAGATAAATAAACAATCACGTACTTATTGGTCATAGTCAATCCAGCCTGAGTCTGTGTTGGCTTAGCAGATGGTAAAAGCTCTAGTATATGCCAACTCCAATGTTCACCCATGGCATCGTACGGTGTGTAGCCAATATCCAATCGGTCAAGATCCGCAGAAAGCTGTAATAGCCGCCTCTCGTAGTCCATCACAGACTCTGCCTTCCCCCTCGGCGGACGAGGTTCGAGAACTTTAGCCTCACGGTACTTCTGTAACACGCGATGGTCAAAGATAATGCCGGTGTCGATGGCAAGACACTGGCGAACCATCCACCGAAGGGAGATGTTGCTCAGCATGCTTTGTGCTGGTTTGCTCGGATCCCGTGGAGGAA
>WSTH01000466.1:0-24083 GCA_019616345.1 Ceratobasidium sp. 395
CCGAAAATAAGTCCCAGATGGGAATTCAATTAAGTCCCTGCAGGGACTTAGTTGAAATCCCCCGACTTCCCACAGTGTGTATCGGCATCATATGGAGAGGAACGCGAGCACAACGGAGAAGAGAGGAGAAATAGAAGAAGGGAATCAGGGAAGTTGTACTAGTTTCGCCCCTTTATGCGGTTGGACATCGTTTCGCTAATTGCCTATATGCAACCCGTATGGGTATTTGATTGAGTAACTGACCCAGTGGGTGTACCCACACAGCCCCGCATAACCTCTGGGTACTACCCATCCTGAGCGACCCTAAGAGGCAAACTATCCGTTCACTTCCCTAGTCCACCGCCGAACGCCCAAGCCGTGCTTGTCGAGTCAGCTCACATAACCAGCAAGAGCGCCGACCACGTGAGTAATAAATGTATCCCAAAAAAAGCGCCGATCACGTGGGATTGAAGGCACACGCTAACATCACGTACATCAGCATATCATAGAGTATATTATCGTAAAACGCTTCATTAACAATACAAGCATCAGTTGTTTACTAAATCAAGATAGAAACAGCTGTCAAGCCGGGATCCATAACCATGTACCTCGTATCCTTATCAGCGAGCTCGTGGCTATGCCGTTTGAACACTGCTTGGAGTCTTGTCAACTCTTTTGCAAACAGCTTTGCCGAATCCGCGATCACCCCGATGGGGCTTTCCGACTGATTCATCGCATAGGTTAGCAAACTGCTTTGGCCAATAACCTCGAACGAGAGCAGGTAAGGCAGCTGAGCGCCGATCAGCCAATCCCTAGTCTTCTTGAATGGCAGAGCATCCAGGAGCTGTTGCTCCTTGTATGTCTGTAACTCGGCGAGCGAACGAGGGAGAGGAGTATACAGCGCCCAAGGCTTGTTCGGCACGAAGACCTGATAGTAGTGTTGGAGATAGTTAACGGCTGTATGCTGTGGGGAAGCAATATGGATACACATCGTGACGGTATCGATCAGTTCGTCCAAGGTCTTGATCTCGGGGAACGACGGCATGTTGGCCCCCTGCGATGACTGCATTTCATTGCAGAAGTCTTTGACGTACGGGTCTGCTGCAACGTGCTCGTCGCTAAATTCATAGTACGGACCCAAGACGCCTGCTACGAATTTGCGAACGGCAGGCCACATGAGCGCCATGTTACGTGCGTATGAATAGTTGCGGAACTTGGGCGACTCCTCCAGATCAACAAGCGGGAAGCCGCGGACCTCTAGGTCTTCAGGAATGCGGAGACGTGACCAGTTGAACGACGAGTACGCATAATTCAGGAACTTGCTCAATTCGATAGGTTTCACACCAGCGAGCTGAACGATGACCCCAGGCACAAGAGTATTGCGAGCTTCGCGGTTGAGCGGAAGAGTGGTCTCCCAGTGCTTCTCCAGCAACTTGTATACGATATGCCTAGGGGGAAGTGTACGATGCGCGGCGACAATCGTGGCTTCTTCGACCAGATGCGTGTTCACCAAGTGGATCGCGACCTCATGCCTGAGCCAGTCCGCGCTTTGCACACACGTCTTCGCATATCGCCATGGCCAGTCCTCTTTTTCCTCGGTCAAGTCCCCCGATGCTGGCGTCAAGCGCTTGTTGAAAATGACGACTGATGCGGCCATGCTACCCTTGTAGTCGATCACGATTGCAAGCGGGTGCAAATGGCCGTTGTCCGCGAGTTGAAAAAGCGCAACGGGAGCAGCGCCATAGCGAACGTCTTTGTCGCCGGAGTTGAGCTCCTGCTCGTCTGAAAGACCCATGGCAGAACGGAAGTAACTGTAGTCTTGAACATATAGGCTTGTAACAGGTGCGGAGCGTAGGTGGTTTAGCATTTCTGTGTTCCCAAGAGCCTCAGCACGCTCTTCAAAAGCAGCTGTCCAGTCCTTGGCTAGCGTGATGGTTGTCGCGTTTGTGCCGGTGAAGTGCTGCTGGGCAAATGCGGCGTCCGAGTACCAATCTTTTTTCTTGCGGTCGCCTGCGAGGCAAGACCGGTAAGTCTATAGACGTACCAGAAGCTTGAAAAGCCTACCTATATTATAGCGAAAAAGCATGTTGTGGTTCACGCCGGGAGGCGCACGCTGCGACTGGTTGTGATCGATCAAGGTATCAAAAGACATAGGCACCTCCGGGTTCGGTGCGAGACGGAAGTACTGGGCGGATAATGTGTTATCCTTCAATAGCATACCCTGAGCTTGGACTAGCGCTTGAACGTCAAAGATTTGGTCGCCTCTCTTGTCGTCGCTGGCTGGAACCGTTTCCACATGAGGAGGATATCCGTCGTCTCGCTTCCATTGGTACAAGCTCTTATTTTCCTCAAGACGGACCAGAGTTCTAGATACAACGACATAAGTCAATAAGATGAAATGGATAAGCCAAAGCCACTCACTCCTGCTCAACAGACTCTCGAGTGGGACCTGGGGTAGGGAAGACGAGGGGAACTGGGAACTTTGTAGCAATAGTGTTTGACATAATCGGGCTTGCTTATTTGAACCACTGTCGTGTGCAGTACGCAAGAGAGAAACAGAGATGGCGAAGTAGGCTGTAGCGTATAGCTAGTTTGAATGGGAAGTGTATGAAGTGTTGCTACGTCGCCCCTGATTTTATAGTCAAGCTATCGCAAGATCCCCCATTATATTTATCAATGGATATTTTCGAGGCTCGCATGCTGCTATCCAACGCAAGCTTCAATCTTCCGGTGGAAGTTTCCTGTGCGTCTATCCGAGTGCGCGTGGACGCAGCCTTGCGCATCAGGGGGATTGTGAGTGTGTCGCGGTGATGCAGAGGTAGAGCACAGCGAAAAGCCCGGAAATATCACTCTCAAATTCGAGACTCACCTATCCTGTGGTTGTGATTAGGCAAGAGGATGTCGCACAACAGTTGCCGGAGCCGGGTGCTCAGACTCCGCGAGGCGACGTAGTCGGACCAAACAAATGTAAACAACGAGTGCAATGCTCGTTTGGGTGCACACGGCAGCAAGGCTCGTCCGGAGATGCTCAAGTACCGGACAGAAAAGGGGTTGTATGCGTCGATCGAATGATCTGGGGCGTGGTTGAGCGTCTAGGCTGGTGGGACAGCAGGTATGGGACTGGGCGCTCACCAGGTATCTGTTGTTTCTCCAAATATCATCAACAACAGTTAAACTAGATAGCATATAGCCTCGTCTTAGATCGTTGTGTCAGTCTCGATGGTGCGTACTCATGCACATTGAGAAAACCTCATCAACACAGTGGGCCCTTCATCTAGTTCTCATCTAGTTTTGTAGCAATACAGCATCTATAAATGCGGCAAAGTGGCCCGGACGGTAACGGACCGTGCCGACACACGGCGACACATTTGGCCCGGCAAAAGAATCAGCCTCACAATACCCTAGCCATCATTTAGCCTGGGGATCTCCGTACCTGAATTGTGATTGGCCGCGGTCCTTGTTTGGAGAAACAACAGATACCTGGTGAGCGCCCAGTCCCATACCTGCTGTCCCACCAGCCTAGACGCTCAACCACGCCCCAGATCATTCGATCGACGCATACAACCCCTTTTCTGTCCGGTACTTGAGCATCTCCGGACGAGCCTTGCTGCCGTGTGCACCCAAACGAGCATTGCACTCGTTGTTTACATTTGTTTGGTCCGACTACGTCGCCTCGCGGAGTCTGAGCACCCGGCTCCGGCAACTGTTGTGCGACATCCTCTTGCCTAATCACAACCACAGGATAGGTGGGCTTGAGCTTGAAGCCGGATCACCACTCCGTGTCATGTGGCCTGCGAGTGACGGGTTGCCCCTCGGAAGTAGTGATTGCCGGCGCCAGCGTTCAAGTCCTCGACATAATCCAAAGAACTTTGTGGTTTGATCATTGCTTCAGACACTTTATATAAGGACGTGAATGAGACATCGCTTGGTTAACATCGCCTGTACACAACTACCTAACTATCATATCACGCCCATGGCTCAAAGCGCTCTAACATCTGCTCGTCCTGTAATCATTGGCGATACCCTGGCATTTGACACGTACCCGGATAGAGAGGAAGATTTAATGGAATGTAATGTCCAGTGGAAGCAAGATTTCAAACCACGCGCGGAGAAATACATGGTTTTCAAGGCCAAGAATGTGACTGCGGGTGAGGCCAGTAATATGGGCGTCCAACGCACATAAACGAATTGACGCTCCCTTTAGGCGACACTGAATTTATTGTGCCAGTATTTGTGCAGAAGAGCTACTATGATGAGACTTTCGGGAACGCAGATGGTAAGCGTATATTTCTACATGATCTCAGCGTACGGGCTGACATTGCAGCATTTGCGGACAGGCATCGTCGAGTTCATGGTCACGACAAAATGGCAGTATGGCCAACGAGACGAAAGTGGGACTGCTCGTTTTGTAGTGCTTCATGATCAAGAGCACAAGCCCTACCAGGTGTGAGACTTCGCTGCCGTCTTGCCCTCCCTTCTCATATACCTTTAGCATCGGTTTGTAGCGAGCTGGCTCATTACAGCTCAAAATCTTGTACATGACGTTCTATGTGCTAAGGGCTACGCAGACCTTGCAGACAAGATTGATGAGCTTGGGAAGACATACCTCGGTGATCTCCTACACTCATTTGATTCACTCGTCGTTCAAAGCGGCGATGTTCTTCTCGTCCCTTCAGTACAGAAATCCTATAGCTTTGGAAATCTCAAGACAATCACATGGGTGCAAAACCTATTCGAGAGGAGTGCTGAATATTTTGTCTTTACGGTCGTTAACAAAAGCCAGCGTGCGTGCTCTTGATGTTCTATGAGTTCCGTATGGCTTACCATGTTTTGCAGGCGGCCAGGACGTTCTATTCTTCATTCAAAAGGAGTGGTGGGATATCAACAGTACCTCGGATAATCACATATCAAAGATAGCTACCAAGAATGTAAATGGTGGGTGAAAGAGCTATCTCTGCGGATGTTCGACTCACGTGTGCAAGAAGGTGAATATGAATTCAAGATCGACGCAAAGTCCCAATACGGTCAAGCAGATGAAACGGGCAAGAATCGTTGGGTGGTATACCACGACAAAGGGCGTAAGCCATATCAGGTACGTATTTGATTGATTAGTATACTCGCATTATCACTAAATAGCATGTAGCATCGCTTTGTCAAGTCCGTGCTTCATAGCGTGGCTCAGTCGGCTGCTCAAGGCCAGGCTGTTGCGGGAATTTTTGGACTCGACATTGGGGCTGTGGGTCTTGAGGGGGGTCTGAATCGCCTTGAGGGCATTTTCGGTGATTATCTGCACACCTTTGATTAGATAGTACTGCCATTCATTGTCGGGTCTGAACATAATGAGAAGATTCATGAGATCTCCTGTCAGGAGGATGGAAATGTGATTATTCTTTGATATAGATAGATATCCTTACAAACCTACTCATCTCACTAGAGATTTCGGAATGGGTTATCGTTTAGATCCCCTGTTCGGGTGAATAGCCAGAAGTGGTATACGTAAGGGAAACGGCCAAGGGGTGAGCCGACTGCGCTCTCACTGTAAGCAGAGTTTCCAAGTTAAATCAGCTACTAAATAAACATGCGGCTTATATGGCGCAAATCAAGGAGGCATCACGGCCGCCTGGATCTTTCCGGCTGGAGGCTTCAGACGCCAAACACGGATCTATGCTCAACGTATGTTCGCAGAGGTCAAACTGATAAGAACGATGCTGATATTGTGCTGACGATGTGTGAGCCTCAGGACTTCAATCGCTTTGTCAAAAATGTGTTGTACTCTATGAGAAAACGCCTCCCTTGAAGGCATGAACTTTGCTCAATCAAACCCTTCTGGTACTAAGGTATGTGGGACTCGTATTCTCGGCGAGAATCATAAAAGCTGCCGGCTAATCGGACCACCGTGTGCGACATGATTTCTCAATTCCTATTCAAGATACATTTTCCTATGTTTGTTTTCGCTAAGCTGCTAATCCGATCACCACCTCCTTACTCGACGCCGAAACCGTTGTTGGCGCGAGTTGCAAATTGGCCACCTTCGCTCCAGCGGCGTCTGAAACAGATCATATATCAGCCTATATCGCTTATGGGGCGAACAGTGTACTCACCGAGCGACCACAAAGTCATAAGCACATCGTTCTCTCCACGGTGGTTCAAGATACCCTCAGGAATCTATAACGGCAAGAATAAGTACCGCATATACCGACTCAAAAGCACTCGACTCACCGGGTACACGGTCTGTGGCCCAAAGTTGGACGTGAATCTGGCTCTTCCGTCAGGTAAATTCCAAAACGAAGCATGACGGAAACGTACCTTCCAAACTGCCAACCATTCACATACAGCATCACTCGATAATTACTACTCGGCGTTCGCTCAAACTTGAACGCGATCGGCACATCCGTCGCCTTGTCCACATTCAACGTAAACTTGGTCTTGTACGCCCGGATCCCAGCTTTGGTGATTCCTGCAAATGGCGTGCAAGTTGCGTCGGTCTTGCTCGAGTTCCATGCAGAAGTGAGCGTATACGAGGGATAGATTGCGCCAATACGTTCGACGTAGAGTCCTCCGGTGTTAAGTGGACCGCGGATAATATCGGTAGTGCTTTCGCCTTCGACGTTGCCGGTAAGCTTCCAACTGGTGAAATCACTACCGCCCAGGAGCTGGTAGCCTCGGAGTCCACGAGGTGCCTGCACCCAATCAGCTCAATGAGCCCTCGCGCACGATATTCATAAACCCACCTTGAACTCATCTCTCGAATTCCAGTCCTCATCCAAACCTATTCCCGAATACTATCAAAATCCAGCGATAAACAGAAAGCTCAATGCTTACCCATATTATCGACTACAACCGTGACCACGTTCTTCTTTCCGGGCGTAACAACTCCAGTAGGGAACGTATAAGTCGCATTTACCAGGTCAATTCCGCCCGCTGAGTCGCTTCCAGACCTGCCCTGCCCGGAACCAAGGAAAACACCGTTAAGGAACGCGCTAAATCCAAAGTTGTACCCTCTGCGCAAATAATCAACCTCCATTCATTTAGAAGCAGAGTTTCACTCACCCTTGAACAGAAAGCTTCACACCCGTCGCACTCCCGTCAAACGATCCTCGGTACAACAAGTTCCCTGCAAACCCATTATTAGCTTTGCACCAACTATCCAAGACTTGTTACTCACCTTGATGATACCCATATTCATCCGCATACAGCACCCATTTTCCTCCATAAGGCTGATACACTCCAGGACGCTTCGTGCTACTCTTGCTCGCAACCGTCCACTTGGAATCATCAAACCCGACAGCGATTTCAGGCAACGAGTCTGTACACCTCCACTCGAGAGTCTTCAAACTCGGCAAGGCGGGGGTCAAATCCTTGACGACCACTGATCCTTTAAGCGTTCCGAGGGGAGTCCGAGTAACGGATACAGCCTGGCCGTTCCAGGTTACACTCGTGACAGCAGCCGGCGCAAGAACTTCAATCTCGGTCGTCGCACCCGACTTCAAGTCACCAGCCAGTGCAACACTCGACCCAGTTACCGTCGCATTTCGAACCAAATACGGCCCAAAGGCCAAAACAGCGTCCGTGCGAGGTCCAAGCTCATACCGTCCGTTCCCAGCCGTCCCGCTCCCGACACGTGGAGCCCAGATTCTAGGAGCGAGCCACGTCTTGTCCGCGATCCAGACAGCCGTGTTCCCAAACTTGACGAGTGCGAGCCCAGAAGCGGGAGCTGAACCAGAAATCACAGCAGTTCCGCCCGAAATGCGCGCAGAGATCGAGGTGGAAGAAGACGAAACGGTCGTCGCGGTCGTTGGGACCACCGCCTGGATGGTCTGGTTCTTCGCATACAGGACAATATGATCGTACCCATCAACCGTCGTCCACGTCGCAACCTACCCAACCATCAATCAACGCCCGTTCTAAAGCCTACTAAAAAAGACTCACCTCAGCAGACGCATATCGCAATACACTCTTCCCAAACGGATATTCCGTAACCACAATCTTGCTCTCTCGTCCATCCAATGAAAGCGGAACAGTCACAACTCCAGCCGTCGTATTAACTTTCAATCCAAAATCGACGCGCGCGGTATTCGCATTCGTCGTCCGACGGACGATGTAAAAGTTTTGTCCAGACGTAGTCGCGAGGTTCGTAGTGAAAACTTGAGACGAATTGGTATAGGATGTGCCGAGTCCGATTCGGCCAGCGAGGTGATAGTTTGGTGAGGCATGAAGGAAGAGCGATTGAAGTTTGAGTTCGGCAAATTTAGGGGTGAGGGACCGGTCTTCGGAGATAGCGGAGCCGTAGTCGTACCTGAAGCAGAACGAATGTGGTTCGAAGCTAGACTTTTGTCATGTGAAAGGGACTTACGAAGTGTAAACGGTGGGGGTGGCCAAATTACCCCAGTTCGTTCCACCATACCTATTAACCTAAGATTGGCATTCGTTCCTCAACGGAAACAAAAAGTACGCACGTCATATATAACGACTGGAGGTAGGTTCCAGCCGCGTAGTTGTTTTTGTAGAACACGTTCGCAAACTACAGAAGGTTCAGCACTGCATTCAATCATATCATGATAAAACATACCTGCTCATTGATCAAGTTGTAACACGCGCCATATCCAGGTCCATTCCTATGTATTCATTCCAATCAAACTCAGCACTCCTCGAGAGATTGAAATCAACGCACCAAGGATCAAACGCTCCACCTTGATACTCTGCCCATCCAAAGTCCATCAGCTCAGTCCAACCTCGAATCCCAAAAACTAAACTCACCAGCCAAATACAACGGCTCCGCAGGATTATACTTCTGATGGGCGGCATCCAACCCCGAATCGACCTCCTTCCACCTACATAAGCACTAATTTAACCGAGCGACCCAAAAAAGGTAATGAGAGAACATACACAGTCGGATGTGAGCAATCAAACCCAAGCGGATATCCATCCCATGAATACAGATCAACTTTGGCTGCGCCTGAAGCGAATTGACCGGCAGCACGCCAGTCGTTGTGTGTCCTATCACCTCATCAGATACAGAGCAGGATGGAAAGGGAAAGGGAACATACAAGGGAACCTTGGTAATCCCATTCGCACGCATAGTCTCCTCAATCCACTTCATATGATCTGTATGTCCGTACGTAATCGAACTCTACTCCACAACGCATCAATCTCCTCGCCTCACTCGGCGAAGATCAAACAGACTCACCGCGGGATCGCTCATACTGAACTCGTTCTCGGACTGAACTAGGATAACCGGTCCATCAGGGTACTGATACGGCGCCACATACTTAGACACCGCGGTGATGTATGGCTTCCAAGCGGCGGTGAATTCGGTACCGTTCGATCGAGCCGCATCAGCAAAGTTGGTGACCCAGCCTGGGAATCCACCGCCGGAGGTCTCGGCATTGATATAACTACATCAAACATCAGAAAGAGGGAGAAAGAGAGGAATAGGAGAACGTACGGTCCAGGTCGAACAATAACAAGGATGCCAACCGACTTGGCAACATCCAAAAACTTGGTGACCGACCGGTGTCCCTCGAAATTAAGCACGCCTTGTTTGCCCTCGGTGATACCCCAATGGAGGTAAATCGACACAGCATTGAACCCGCCAGCCTAGATAACCAATTAGGATCGAGCTTGTATTTACACGGGTCACCAACCTTCATCTTTTCAAGTACATCTCGCCAGAGCGGGATCGATGGCAATCGCCAAGGATGGAACTCTCCACTGTACAGTTATTAGAACAGCCAAAAGAGAGAAATCAAAAACAAACCTAAAGACCATAATGCGTTTTCCGTCCAACATCAACGAGTGTTGGTCAAACGTCACAGCTGCCGAGCTGTGGCCGGCATAAAACCCGGGTGAACCAGGCGAGGGCACATACCTACACCATATCAATAATAGATCTCAACAATAGGTATATACTCACTTTTGCGACTGGTCGCTATTCGACTGACGAGGAGTAACCTCGCCAAAGGCAGGCAAGCCCAACAAGGCAGCAAGAGCAGCGTGCGAGAGCCTCATCGCAGCCTGGAGAAACAACACACCAAGCGAGACGAATACCACCCCGCCCACCAGCGCATATTTAAGCCGGGGGTGCGCCATAAGGATAAAAACGAGAGAATGTGAGAAGGCCAGGAATGTCCTGCTATAAGCTGTAGGGGCCGTTTCTAAACCCCCATTTGGCGCCGAGAACCCGTTAGCGCCGAGATCACGCGTCTTCGGTGACCAGCCCATGTGCACCTTGTTCCGAAAGAAGCTTTGTTTACCCCACGCGTTTTAGCGTAATATCCGAGTCTCCGTCTGGGGTTGTATTTCAACGGATATGTACAAAACATCCAAGATATTAACTACTCGACTCGGCGTGCTCCCGTTATCCTCTTCCAGCTCCTCCAACTTGCTAAACAACTTAACAATAATCCAACACAACTACTCCCGAGTGCGACATAGACACTGCGTCCGAGTTAGCAAAGCATTCAAAAACCGGCAAATCCTAAACTCACGCATCAACGTAACACCCCCTCCCACTATAACACTGCATGTTCCCCACATCGCTCAGCCCCGTTGGTCCAGACGGCGGCGAACCCCCAGAATGCGCATCGAAATTCCGTCCAAATCCATAATTGAACACATTTCCGAATAGAGCCTATCCCTCGTTTAACATCATCCCAAAACGTGATATGAAATGGGGAACTCACAGCAGCGATGCCCATTAACCCCGCGTTCTGCGCAAAATGGGCTATCCAACCATAAACTAGTTTAGCTCCTACTCCATTCCCATTATGTTTTCAACACTCACCAATTCCAAACCGCTCCAGCACCAAAGCCGGAAATAGCGCAAACGTGGTTCCATAGCTGACACCCAGCACTCCGCTAACGGCCGACAACCCAGCCGTGCTCTCCACTCGGGTCAACATACTCTCTGCGACTATACCCGCCAGCGAGGAGAGAATAAGACAAGACGTTCGGGGGATGGTGTGAGTGTGGTTTATATAGTCCGCCAGGAACCCTAATATATACGAAACGTTGACTTATTTAGGCAAAGGATAGAAAAGTGAAATTGGAACTTACCAACACCCAACCGACCCACGAAGCTTGATACGCTCAGGATCCCGACCTGATACGCCTGGGCAGCCTGAACAGCACTCTCGTTCCGCTCTCCGTTCCGATCAGCCGCGAATAATGCTTGAACAATCGATCCAACATTGTTGATATCTACGATAAACCAATCAACACTCTGCTCCTGAGTCGATAACGAGAAAACTCACACATCAACCCCGGTCCCGCCACTTCACCACCCAACGAATTAGCCCAAACCTTTTTGAGGAAAGTGAAGAATTGACTCACAAAATCCAACGATCCCAAAGATAACCCAAAAGTCCAACACACCGAACAGCCCCAACCCATGTACATCTTCCCCACCGCCCCTCCGACTCTTCGGCGTCGCACCCGCCGGTGTCTGAGCCTGACTTGCCCACGGATTCCTTTCGCCGTATAAAATGCTGTCGTCACCTGTCCTCAACGGCGTTTCCTCCGCTGCATCCCGATACGGCTCCCTAATTCCATCTCTCAACACGTCCCGAATCTCATCCTCCACCACACTAGGATCCTCGCCCCCAGCTCGAGCCGAAAGGTCATCGTCTCCCGGTAACCTAATCCGCCCTTCACCGGTAGCTGATGGGATCGGACACGCTTTGATGCTCAGTGCGCCAATGAGAACGGGTATAGCGGTCCCCCATACAAGTACAGTCAAAAATGACGTCGTTCGGCCTGGGAAAAACTGGTGCGCAAGGAACGAAAAGAAAAACGCCGAAAGACCAAACGCGCTATTCGTGGTTCCAGTCACAGAAGCATGCTGCATCCTATCATATCAGTCTTAGTCCCTCTAATGAACATATATGACATACGAGTTTCTCGGGGAACGACCGAACACCAGCGTTCATGGCGCTTATAATCCCTGCACTCCCCGCAACACCCGTCAACCAACTACATATTGATAGGGCCGTGACTAGCCCTGTGAACGGCCAAGCCGAATGTGACCCAGATGGCGCGGGTATGGCGTTGGTGAATAGAATCCGGATACCGCCGTATCCGCAGAAGAGAAATGCTGACGCAAGAAAGAGTGGGCTACGGAATACAGTTAGCCTAGAGCATAAGCTTGAATACCACGAGGGACGTACAGTTTTGGCCCGCGCCGATCAACTACCCATCCAGAGATTGGTGCAAAACTTCGCATCCGCCGTCAATGTTGATCACACGACACACTGCCGTTCTACTCACAAGTATACCCCAACTAGTATCAATCGTGTCAGCAAGATTCAGCTCATAAGCCACTGAAACTCACTGTTTCCCGCTATGCCGATCACGTTCACCTGGGTATGCGACAGGTTAAGGCGTTTCCCCAGCTGGGGCGCGTACGCTGAGTACACCTATTCTCGGCGTCAATACCTTTTCCAGGAAGATATATTAGCAGACTTACATAGTTAGTTCCCGAAGCAAGCGCAACAAGTATGCAACCTGCTAATGTTCGGACTCGTCCCCAGTCTTGGACGAGCGTCATTGTCGTCAGTGATGGCGTGCAAATTCAAAGCCACGTGATAGACTTTGATCGGCGCTTGACTTAAACATGGCCCGACACCAGAACAAACAAGAACGGTATCAGCTTTGATCGCACCAACTGTCCACTGGAGTTCGTTATTCCGTATTCATGAGCTCCGCACACGCCACCCACCCTCTCACCCCCGTGGATCTTCAGCACGTTTATCTCCTACCGAGATGCATACTATATATGAGGAAGTGAGGAGCGGGACAAACAAAGAGAAATTGTTAGAGAACATGGCGAGCCAGCCTGGTGGTACGATGAAGCGATGAGCAGGTGCTGGGAGAAAGGCGTGGATGAATATACCCTAAACTGCCAGGCGCTGCGCGTGTGGTGTATGGTATGTGCGTACTATGATCAGACTCTACAGTCGTCAACGCGCAGCTGCGAGGCCGAAGGAAAAAGGCGATTTCCAATCGTGAACATTAAGTGGCTTCAAGCAGGTCTTGTTATGGGTTGTATGCTGGAATGCCACCCGGTTTGTGACTAATTAATGAAACTTCTTAGTACAATTGAGTTTTTATACCCAGACGAGCCGAATACTCTGTGCGGATTTTGGGTAGTAATAGGGCCGAGTACTAATATTATACGTATACGCACTGATACATATTGACGTACAACAGAGTGAACGAACCAGGTCTTAACGCATACCTTTGCTGGTATCTTGAACTAGAACCAACAGGATTTCAGGTCTCACATATCTTCACAAAGGTCGGAGATCTGAGAGCCTGGTGTTTGCGGCTTCAATGCTTCATAGTCTCATCTTTTTAGCTCGACACGTGTCTCCTAGGCATGGCGCGCTTCTCATAACGATCTCCGCTTCTGGCTGGGGATCAAGGGGTAAAGGGGTAAAGGGGTAAAGGGGTAAAGGGGCTAGGGGCCGGTGACATAAGCTCCCCCCCAAAAGTCGGGAACATGATTGGACCACTGTAACCACGGGGCATTTCGAGAAATTTTCGTCTAACTCGTGTCGTAGAACAGGTCGGGCGAGCGAGGAGGTCACATTAATAGCCTCGCCCATCTCCACCTACCTCTCACCCCTCGCTCCCCTATCAACCGTGCGGTATGGCCTTGATTGCACACTCAGTCCAGCAGTCTCAGCCGCCAGCTCTGGCCGATGGTCTACTTCTCGCGTAGGTCACAAACCTCTTACACATTGTTTGCGTCAAGTGTTATCGTTGCTCACCATCTATTTTGACCTCACCCCTTCTTCCGCTTAACCCAGTCTTCCAGTCGGAAACCTGCACAATTTACACCACGGGCCTCCCATAGCTGAGCCTCCTGCTATGCTTATTCTACCTATACCCAACGTACTAGAAGGCACCGACATACCTAGTGAGTCAACCTTTGTTGAAATTCAGCTCAACGAGCGGGCCACTGAACCGTAGTTCAGATCCCCAGCCTATAGCTGCTGAGCCAGTCATTCTTGTTCAGACGATGACGAGCTTGTTAGGTTCCTTTTTGGGCCTCCAGCAGGTCGCTGCTGCTGAAGACTGAATGACACTTAGGCACATTGGCGGGCGACGCTGCTTGCACGGGTTGTGCGAGCCGGAGGAGCGTGACAGACGCTGCTGTTCAGGCTGTAACACGAGTGGCTGGTAGCCCGTCTCAGTAATCCGAGGAGGCGCGGGGGTCTGTGACTGATTGCGTGGGGTGATCATCTTTGCTGCCAAATTTACTATCTATATCGTCTCAACACCAGGACCTCGTTACTAACTCGGGCTATTCGCTGTCGAACCCGGTTTAGTGGTGGGGACTCTCTCGGTGTGTAGGCGCCTTCTGCGACCGTATTGGCTTGGTTTTATCTAGTATATGTATACTTTATGCTTGCTCCAATTTTTGCCGCCTGTGTTTTCTATCTGCATACAGGACATGACTCGACCTCGATCAAAGCTTAGTCGCCAATACACGTAGTTGAAATGTGGATCCAACCCGGTGCAAGGTAGATTGCTGTAGCTAGGTTGTACAGTACTGCTTTTTACCAGCTAGCTTCCACGCACTTCGATAGTAATATATCCACAACTCACGCGGCAATATACATATACCTCCTGCTCTGAAGCCGGCTATTCCCTCTGAGCTCCGTCGATCGATCCTGAGTGTCCAAGCTCCTGCTGGTGCTAGTTTCATCCCACAATCTCCTAGCTTCATGCATTGTAACTTGACCACAACAGTGAAGAAAAGGTTCAGACCCACCCTTTAATGGTTCAGGCCGTCCTCATGTTCTTATGCCTAACTGAGAAGTTATTAATTGATGTTTAACAAGAGAACCTCAGGCTGGCGGAGCATGGGCCTGCTCATGAACCTCTCATATCGCAAGAAGACGCAGCTCTTGGCGGGTGTGGTGTGACGTCATGCGCTTCTATGCGCACAATATCAACGCCAAGACAATTAAGCGCCGTAACCCGTAAAGCAGCCCGCTCAGGAATCGTGCTCCAACCTTCTCTTTGATCGGTCATCTATGTGGGAAAATAGCTCGGTCAACCCTCCAGCCCGGTAGAGCAAAGCTGACCCTATTCCGCCTCTATGACGTGATCTGCGCGCGGAGCAAGGCTATCCACCGATGGATGCTATATAGCTCTGGCTCAAGGATACTCCACCGAGTCGCTCTATCCCCAAACACCATCCCAATCATGGGTTTTGAATATCCCATTACACGGTGAACGATTCCTTATGGGATGCGTAGTTTAACATAAAAATGTTAACAATCCAAACATGTTCAGACCATACCCATGGAGACTCTCAACACTGGGTATCTCAACTATATCTGTGGCTGCCTTTACTCTGATCATCTATTTTAACTGTGAGTTCGAAAAGTTTGCGAGATATGTAGAGTTCGCTAACGAGTAGGCAGTGGCTATTGTCGGAACCGAAACCAAGACATACATGTCCACGCATTTTACGACCGAGAGATCCCCATCATGGACGGACCGGATGAACATCGCAACAATGAGTAGGGTGATCCTTAGGTCTTGGGATTTTGAGCTAATTTCACCGAAGTTAATTTCAATCTTGGATGTGATTCTGCGACTCTGATCGCTGGGTCGAATTACCGAACGGCCGTGGGTTCTTCCCATGATTTTATCAAGATGTTGCTTATATCTGCTTATCGCAGAACGGCGCATTCACGTACAAGGCTCAAAGTTTCGTCAACCAAGCTACTCAAGAAGTCTTCTCTAGTATCAGTTACAATGCTTCGACGTTAAATAATTGTACTATAGACAACATGGGTATGTTTGCAAACTCTGTCTCCTTTGACGCACTCTTCGAGGTGCGTTGCCTCCTGCATACATTACAGTAACCGAAAAACTCACCTGAGACGTCTTAGGCAACTATCAAATGCTTCTTACCCAACAATATCACGATGAGAGCCACCGCAGCCTCGTTGATCACGCTCCGCGAAGACGCCGACACAAGCATCATGAAACGCTTTCAGGATGAACTGGTTAACAAAGATACGTTGTCGACTTACCTAGCTCCCGCTATATCAAGGCTTTTGGCCGCGTTCGGAATCGACGTTATCAATCGATTTTTGCCGGAAATACCTAATATTCAGACCAACATCACCCCAATCATGACCGTATATGCTCCCTTTACAATCGGACCCGATACTCGATTTTTCCACCTGAACGGGACGTTTTCAAGTCACGGGAACGTACAACAAGGGCCAGGAGTGCGCGATCTTTTTACGTGAGTGCTAGTAGATACCAACGTATGATTTTCAGCTCATCATGGTACCCGTTCCTAGACCAGATAGCCTATTTGTTTACGAGAACTTTGCCTACGCATTTTGGTCCGGAATTCTGTCTGACCTGGGAATTTCAACTCGACCAAATCTCTTCACCAATGCCACCCTATTCGACCGCTCAATCCGACAAAACCTCACCATCCATCAAGGGGTTACCTTGACCTGGCTGAGCGGGAGTGGTGTCGACTCGGTAATGAAGAACAAAACTCAATTCCGATTACCGTTTGAGAACATCGAACATACTTCGTTTAACGCTCAGTATCTCTGCCGAAATATTTCGTGGAAGGCTCCTGCGGATCTGATAGTCGATGTGCTGGTCGCCACTGTTTCGTTCTTCCAATTGTTTTGGTCCGCGTTGAACGCGGTGGCGAGCTATTTTGCAGCCAAGTCATCTGTGCATGGTAAGTCACGTCAAACCGGTATATGCGGTATGGTATCAAGCCTTTGGACGAATAGGTAATCATTGTACGTGCGACGCGTGTGAGGGGTCCTCTCATCCAGAGCCACTTGCGAGGAGGTCCTCCGAGAAACCCATCATGTTGTCACCCAATTCTAGTCGTGAGCATCTGCTCTAGCCTTGTATAATTTTTTTCGTAACATCGTAACTGGCAGCTTTGGTGGAGCACAATGGTTCGCGGCGGAAGACGGTTTGAATAGTTCGGCGATCGTTCGGTGGTGGAGGTTGACTATTGAAGTTGGTATTTTAACGCGCGGAATATGTATCATTAGTGTTTCTATATGTGTAATATGTTCAGAATCAAAATCAATAGACTAGTGCAAGTATAGCAACACCGTGTGAAACGAGTACAATGGAACCTAACGTTCTGCATACATTCGGGGTAATTGGAAATTACACAAGCATGTGGACTCTTATCGCGCCCACCATGAACAGCCACAGTGGAACGTGGCCTTCTACACACCGAGGATCCGCAGTAAAGCGTGGAAAGCGAAGTTCTGTCTTCTCCGAGCAGGACGCGAAACTACTCACTCTGAAAGTCAAATGGAAATAAGACAGCACCCGCCCACGAAGGGTCACTCGGGATATCACAGGGTGTATGGGTGCCTACTTCCCTCCTTTCAGACTTTTTCTCAACGAATCAGAACTCATTCATTTCTTGTTACATTCATTTCTTGCTACATCTATTCGAACCGTGAAAAGTAGCCGTGTGTTTCCCCATATAGTACTGTTTAGGTAATTTTCTGCTCATGGTGGGCGGCTAACACGTGATCAGTGCTCACAACTCGGAAGACATACGGCGCAAAGTAAGAGAATTGTTATCGTAGAAGACGGAGTACACAAGGGAAGAAAGCCCACCATCTATAGCGACTCGCAAGTGGCAGTGGCCTGCGTCAAAGGCGAGGCGACGGGCGCTCCAAAGTCCCTCCTGCGCGCAATACGGTCCGAAATGAAACACATCGAAGGCAGGGAGGACTGCCTGCTCCTCTCCCTACTGTGGTGTCCAGGGCACTGGGATGTTACAGGTAGCCTTGAAGCGGATTCCGAAGCCAAATCGGCTGCGCGAGGGAAGACTTACCCACCCGAATTCGTCCCGAAACTCCTCGTCAAATATCGACCCGTCATAACTAGACACACAGCGAAAATCGTACTCAAAGAGACCAACCGAGAATATGCACTGCGCAACTGGGAAAGCTCTCGACAAGGTGTCAAGCTCCGTGACCGCTTCCCCTTCGTCGAACCTAGTTTCTTCCTCCCCACCGTCGACCGACTCTCGAGACCCCACGCCACGCTCCTCTTCCGACTAATCTCGGGGCACATTCAGCTCCAGCGACACCTCCACTCGATTCACGCAGTGGACTCGCCGATTTGTGAGGGCTGCGGGGACGAGCCTGAAACCGTCGCGCACTTCATTCTTCGCTGCCCGAAGTATGCTCGACCCAGGCAGGACATCCTCGCCTCCAAAGGCAGGGACTATCTCAGTCTGTCGTTCCTCTTTTTCAATAAGATTGCTTTCCCTTCTCTGTTTCATTTTATTCGTAGTACCGGTCGTTTCCGTGACCATCTTAGATAGTACCCGTATATGCGTAGCAATTTCCTTTTATATTACTCGAGACACTGAGCTAAGTTTTGTCACTAGTTAGTATCTGCTTCGGCACCCCACTGTTTTTCTCTTCTCTCTGACTCGTGCTCCCGTTTCTCTCTTTTCATCTGTCTGACTGTGATGTCGATACATAAGGCCTTGCCTTCATTTGACAATAAATTAACGATTAAAAAAAAAAAAAAGGGGAAGAAAGCACATGGGGAGTAAAAAGCGCAAACAACAGGCGGAGTATGTGAGGAGGTATGAAGCGCCTGTCGTCGGTCCACCAGGAATTAGCCACCCTTGGCGAAAGACGATCAAGCCGAAGCGGATCTAGTTTTGAGCCTCAGCCACCTGGTGCAAAATGAAAAGAGAGTCCAGCCAGCCGATAGGTGTCCGCTCTCGATGCGTCGGCTCGTGTGGTGACCTACAGGCTGGGGACCCGGGCTGGGATTCAGGAGTCTGTTAGTACAAATGAATTTCAAGGTTGACCAACTGTGTTTCAGTACCTTCAGCGGCTTGGGTGTATGCACATCAATTATCAATATAGGGGACTTGGTGATCAGTGGCCCGCGATGTATGCTACGCGCTAGTATGAATGAAATGTTTGAAGGGTGAAGAAAAGGATGAAGTCAAGAGTCACACCCGCCGTAATGATTGAACTTACTCCTTGACGTGTCGCTGGCCAGCGTCTGGCGTCAATTGATGCCAGTACGGCTGTTGTCAGGAATGATCCTGCTGCGTTCAGCGTCTTGACTGCAGCTTGCCTGTGATTACGTTCGTGTGTGTAGTTGTTTAGTTGGAGGCAATCTCCACAATTGCAGTCCGAGCAGCCTGGTCGAACACCCAATAACGCCTTCGGCGGCTTGGAACATCTCCCCGCCACCGCGAAAGCTTGACTGCAGCGAGTACTGCTGTGCATATATGGCACTCAGACCAATATCCTGGCACGAAGCTGACTGAGCACGGTGAGCATTAAGGACACTTGTCCGAGAGCTGAAGGTGATAAGGTGCACAGCTCACACTAAAAGTGGGCCGCCAGGCTGGACTGGTGTCTAAAACCGCTGAACTGAGTGTACGATCACAACCATGCCAGTAGCTGGTAGGACGACTCAATGACGGGGAAACGGGTGGGGTCAACACTTCCTCGCTCAGTTCACTTGCGTACGTTTTGTCCGATGGTCGCACCATCCCGGGCTGCTCGGTCCGATCAGGCTGACCCAATTGCCGAACTCGTCGCATGCGCGCTAACGTGTTTCTGTCCACACGCTCCCACCAAAACGTATACAAGTGATCTGAAAGCTGTCGAGACTGTGGCTGTACTGAATTGATTCGATGGCTGTCAGTTCGTTTTATACGTTTCAGTGGGAGAATTTGGGCAAAAGCACGTTAGCGCGCATGCGACGAGTTCGGCAATTGGGTCAGCCTGATCGGACCGAGTAACGGCGTTAAAGGCTGAGCTTGGGGGCTCTTAGCACCTAAACTACGGTACACAGGGTCCGAGATGGTGCGACCGTCGGACAAAACGTACGCAAGTAAACTCAGCGAGGAGGTATTAACCTCACCCATTTCCCTTCGTTCGTCCTACCTGTCACTAGACATGGCCGTGATCGCTCACTCAGTTCAGCGGTCTCAGACACCAGCGCAGCCCGGCGGCTTACTCTTAGTGTGAGTTGTGCACCTTATCACCTTCAGTTCTCGGGCAAGTGTTCTCAACGCTCATCGCGCTCTTTTAACTTCATCTTTTCCTTTGGCACCCTCCCAGCCTTCCAGTCGTACCCGCACATAATCTACAACTTGAGCCTCCTATAGCCGAGCCTATCGCCATGCCTATTGTGCATATACCCAATGCCCCTCAAGGCGCTGGGGCCCCTGGTGAGTTGGCCTTTGGCTTCGCTCTTGCTCGCAGGCCACTGAGTTACAGTACAGATCTCGAGCCTGTAGCTCCTGCTGGTCCAATCTTTCTAGTTCAGGCACCGGCAAGCTTGATGGGCTCTTTCTTGGGGCTTCAGCAGGTCGCTAATGCCCAAGACTGAATATGTTCAGACACGGTAATTTTTTGCCTAAAAAACGGTCAGTTCCTCTTGGAAAAGTGTTTTTTGGCTATATATATTGCTCACGCTGTCTCACAATCCCTACCAGGATAATTGTCACCAAATCAAGGTATCTGTTTCCGTCGCAGTTTCGTCGTGATAATTCCCTTATCGTATATCACATCTTCTGCCATTATTATCTATGTACATCTCGTGCTTTTTTATTCTTTGCCTGCTGTGTCTTCTGTCTGCATCCACAATTCCCCAATCAAAGCTTGGTTACTAATGCATGATGTGGTTCGGGATATGCGCCCCGCCGTCGGGATTTGTTTATGCATCATGGAAATCTTTTATACACAGAGATTTATGGGATTACTTAGATTGACACCTGATCTTTTCAACGCGGGATTTGTTTATTTATGCCCCAAACGTGGGATTGATTTGCGCTCAAGGGCTTTCTGATGGTTTGCACGTGACTGGTTCTCACGCCTTAATTTAAGAGGCACAGTATTTTTCAGAACAAGGATTCGGTTACCATTCGCTTTGTTTCCACTATGCTTATGTATGCGCTGGGACTCGAAACCATAGGTTGATTCTCAACACAATATACCAGCCGCTGGTTTTGTACATGGTCAGAAATAACGACCAGCTCAACCGGCCGCTGACTCGTCTTTTACACTGATGATCCACGCAAACTACCCACTCCCCCCCTCCCTCACTTCTACGACTAAAGCATATATCTCAACGCACTTTCATTCACCCTCGCTCCCAAAATAGCACAAACACATACATAAAAAAAAGCACGAACAAATCAAAACAAAAAAACAGCGGGTCGGATCGGTACATGTGGTATTAACCAGGACAGCGATGAGAGGATAGCGAGATGTGTAGTTGTGGTATGATGATGGAAGAAACGTGTATAATACGAATAAATGTGGGATGTGGATTGGGATGGTATGTAATGTGCTAGCTTGGGCAGAGTCGAGAGACACAGGACGAAAGTGGACAGAGATTACAATAGATAGAAAGTCGTAGCGGCTCGTGATAACGTATTAGATTGAAAAAAAAAAAAATCTTCGAATAGATGCCTGCAAGGAGGCATTAGTAGACGTCGTTGAAGTATACGACTATGACCGAAGCGCACCTAAAGCTCCTCCACGTCTGACAACGGAACATCCACTGAGCTCCTAGGTCCAACTCGCACGGGCCCATCTGACCTCGTGCGCCTCACAACCTGCGGAGAAAGCGACATAACCCGCCCCATTCCCTCCCTTTCACGTTGGACTGGCGCCAGGGGCAGCGACATCGTCGCACCCACTCCGTCCAACACCTTCCCCTTGCCCTTTTCGTCCGCCATATACCCCGGTTCGACATCCGTCGTCTCCGTCACTCCACTCCCCATCCGACTCAGCGCGCCAACACTTGCGGTTCCAGCGAGCGTTGTTCCAGTGCCCGTTCCAGTTCCTTGAGACTCGGTCCTAACCAACCCGCCTTCCTCTTCTCCCGCTTCGCCCTCTTCATCAAACTCTCCCTCATAATCGTCGCCCGAGAACGTCTCACCCTCCCTAACAAGATCCAGCATGCAACTCACATCCCTCTCGCTCCCATACATCCAGCTCATCTCTCCGCCTTCTCCACCTTCTTCATCCTCCTCCACAACTCCAGCCAGAGGACTCGACCCGCCACCTCTCAAAACCGGCCTAATCGTCGCACTAAAAGCCAAGGAATCCGACATGGGTGAGCTCGCCACATGCGCCACTTCGCCCGGTACGGGAGTAAGAGGGTCTCGAACGGAGGTACAATATCCAATTATGCTTCCGCTCCCGCCTGGCCCAAGTTCGGATTCTGGCTCGGGATCTAAAATGGGTGGAGCGGGGTTTAAACTGGTCACGTCTAGACCAAACGCCTTGAGCACAGAGCTTCCGCTTCCGCCGTCGGCGACATCCGGGGGTCGACTAGGATCTGAGCTAACGCTACTGTCAGGATAGACCGAGAGGGAATGCAGCATGTTGGTATGGGATATCATCAACGCTGAGTGGTTCCTTGGCGGACTCGATTGAGGGACGCCACTAATCTGCGAGAGCTGGGACGTAGAAAAGCCGGACGAAGTGGTGATGTTTGTGCCTTGGGTGAGGTTGGACTGTTGGGTCAAGTTTGACTGTTGGGTGTTATGGGATTGCGAAGACGTGCCAGACGCGGAGTCGTAAGCGACGAGACCGTACAGGTGTTGGCTACTCGACGCGGTCGAAGTTGAGCGCTGCGAGTGGGTGGACGCTACGAGGAGTCAGTAAACAATGAACGAAACGGAGATTTAAGACTGAAATTGTTGGTCACAGGACCGACCCGCGCTTAACACATTCCATCCGCATTCGTGACGCCAATCAGCCTAGCCAAAAAAGCTCACCTTGGCTGTCCGAGTACAACCAAGCGCCGCCCTTTTTCCATTTGCCCGGCATTCCGTCGATTTTGCCAGGCTGCCATGCAAAGGCGGGATTGGTGGCGATCGCCTGGTCTCTTCGCTGTTGAGGGTTCATGCTGAAAGCTGAGATAAGCAAAGAACGCCAGTTGCACATAAGGGAAACCGAGTCGCGATCGAGCGTCAAATCGCGGAGCTTGAGGTGGCGAATAATGAGCGGGTCACGGTTGTTGTCCATGTATACAACAATCTGAAGCTGCGTCTTTTTCTTAAAGTCCTGAATCTCTCGGCCATCAGGAGGACCTCTCGCTTGGAAAAGCGCACTTGTGCCGTGTTTTGAAAGGAACAAAAAACTTGGTTGTGGTAAGCCTTGGCCCGATTAGGCGATGAAAGACATACCGGAGCCCATGCACCGTGCCCGGTGGTTCGTAAAAGATAAAGCTCCCAGGGGCACGTGCGACCAAAGCTGTCGCTTGAAGCGCACGCTTAACCAAGACATTAAGGACCCAATCGTTGACGGAAGTGTTGAGAATGCGGAGCCGCCAAGCCTCACTGTAAAACATTAGATAAAATTAAACTTCATCCGGCCAACTTACGCATGGGTCAGCTCCGTAAGGACCATGGCGATGATCTCGATAGGGAGCTTGACGCGTCGCATCCTCGTGTCTGCCATCCTGGAGACGCGTCCGATGATCCAGGATCTGATGTTCGACAACAAAGGGCCACGTGACGGATCCTTGAGGCACACACGCCACAACACTCAGCTAGCGCCAGTGGAAATTCAGATGCACGTCTGCATACACTCGCTGAAACAAAGCATACTTGAACCTCGTCGGGTATCGCATATGGTACAATACTACAACTGTATTCTGGGACTTCTGTTGACACGTATGGCGAGTTTCGCGCCACAGTTATTTCCTAAAACACGATCGTACATAAAGAAGAGATCTAGCTCAAAATCACTCATATATTCCTCGAAAGAATTATACTCAAGCTCAAGTCTCTCTCTCATGTGAGAGCTTGGCATTCCCAAACTTCGTGATGTCTTTCCCGTTTCGGAGAGCGAGTTCCTGGTATCAGGTGACCGATTGATCTCGAATTTGATTCCTTGCTTCCTCCAATCTTCGGTAGCTACAGATTCTACGGCACATGTATTACGCCGGTCGTTCTCTAATAAGATCTACTCGCTTTTATCATAGGCACCGCTTCCATAACGTCAGGCCTTGCGCCCAATATATCAGAAACGCTCATCCCTGCATATATACGGTCTTCCCCCATCACGCGCTTG
>WSTH01000467.1:0-24032 GCA_019616345.1 Ceratobasidium sp. 395
AGGCAAATTTCTCGAAAGACCAGTCAGGCAAGCTCCCGAGCTTTTCACAGATTCAAAAGTCCAATGGAGCAAGGTTAACTCCTATTGCGTGGCACTCCGGGATGCAGAAACATCCAGACGGAATCCACGCTCCCACGTTCTTCGTGTTCTGAAGTATATGACGGATGCGTGGAACGCATACGAACCGATCAGGACCGGCAAGCGTACGCCTCGATCATGCGCATACCCTCGATGTGCTCGTGGCATTATTTACGAAAATGAATCAGGAGTACAATATACATGTGGACGATGCAATCTGGCTACTTATTGCGATTCAAATTGTCAGAACGCGTGAGTCGTGTCTAAATGCTTCGAATGTTGTGCCCACGTCTTCATACTTATCTTAAATTGCTTGGCCGGCATACAGTCACTGGAAGCTCCCGACATCCACCTGTCACAAAGTTATATGTATACGCTGAAACCACCGATGATTAGTTCTCGGCCACTGTATTTCCTATATGCTATTGAAAATTATGTCTCTTTGCGACTGATGGGAGTGATTCAAAGATACCAAGGGTTTCATGAAGCATGCTGCATTCAGCTCAGCTAAACACAAGAGAGAGCAAATACACTAGATAGGATCCTACAGGTTACAAGTATCGTCAAACTTCAACTTGTCGCCCCTGGCAGATGTTGCTGTACCCCGCGTTGTGTCATCAGCAGAGATAGCCAGAGTCTTGTATACAGTTTTCCAGCTGGATCCAAGAGTATCACACAAGAAGCTTTCAAAGGGTAGATTTGTGTTTGAATCATTCGTGATTGCGAGTTCTCTAGAGCAATATATCATATGTGGGGAAGACTTTACTCTGTTAGTACCATGCGCGCAACCGCGAGACCTCGCTTTCATTTCAGTTTGACTAAATCTTCACATTATCCTCTATACGCTAGGCCGCAATCGAATACATAAGTTCAAAAACGAAACACATCAGAATTGGATCCCGAACAAGCAACTTGCCACTTTAAAAGCCCCGCTCCTTATCGTCAATACTGGTTACTAAAAGCCGTCATACATATCGTCGTCTTCAGACCAATGATGGTTTTGGCCCCAGAATATCGGATCTTCATAATCATCGACAGGGTAGTCGTCATACACAGCACATATTACAGGGCCATAATGTTCCGATGATTTCGGCTTCGAGATATTATGCCTATATGCGCGGCTAAGTCAGCGAGTAGTTTGAAATAGCAGCAGACGAAGTTATCATGACTCACACATCAGCCAAGTGCGTAAGGATGTCAGACTCTTTGGCCTGCACGTCTGGTAAAACGCCAGCCTTGGAGCACAGTTTGCACATGCTCATATTCTCAACGTTCGACGACGCATGCGCCTCAGCGGCCAACTCGTCCCTGGTCATCAGCTTGATCATCGGTTTGCTGGTAACAAATGTGGGGTCGTGCACATTTCGAAACGTGATGCCTTTGGCCTTTGACTTGATCTGCATGCGCTCCCAGGTTTGTTGTCCCAATGAAAAGTGATTAACCTGGCCAATGACCAGTCAGCGTAACGAACGAGGTATATAATAAGAGAATTTACAATCTCTTCCCATGTACAGACATCCCGATCATGGCATCGACCACACCTATACCTCTGCCCCGCGGCCCTCATCTCCAAAAATGTCGCATCAGGTCTTGCTATATGCTCCAGTATTTTTCGCGCAGCCACTTGTGCTCCAGCATGCCGCCTGAGCGTAGTTACATCGAGCGGCTGATCATGAACAAGCGTAAACAAATGAAAGCTGGGTACCAAAGAGTACCCGCTGAGGACAGCCGCGTCATAAACAAGTGGGGGACGTAGTCCACCGTTTTTCGACTCGAAAAGGCTATCAGCGCGGAGTAAAATCTTCTGGCTCCTGGTCACATTTTCGAGTAGGTTGGAAGAAGCACCAGGCAGAAATACCACGGCATCCGGGATATCTCGACCAAGGTTATCTGCCTCGCGACCTTTGCGAAGGAGCTCAACAAGGTGAGCTTCAACGCCGTCGGTCCACTCGCTGATACGCTGGGCGATTGCTGGGAGACACTGGTTGACCCGTTCCTCCATCTCTGGCACTGACAAATCATCCTCGAGAAACTGCTTCATCTGGTCCCACTCGAGAGCGTCACCAAGTTTCGGGAATATCCCCATATGCTTGATTTGAACATGGGGAGATGTGGCGGCCAAAGTAGACCCTGGGATCGCGAGAGAAGAAACAGTGACGTCAATGATTGGCGCCTTCTCTTCTTTAATTGTCTTCAGGTACGCGTCGAGTCTCGCTTTTCTCGCATGTTTCTTCGCCGATTTTTCTCGTTCAAGCCGATCTGCTCGGTTAGCTTCGAGTAGCGGGATAAGTTTTGGTCGAAGGTTCATCCAAGCTAAAGGAAGCGCTGGTTAGAATGCTATTTTATCATGCAAGTTGATATAAAACGTACTCCGGTCTGTGAGGATCTTGGCTTGTTCTACGAGAGAACTCCACTCCCAACCCCGAGGGTAGTTAAACACCAAATCCGCCTTTTCCCAACCGCACTCCAAAAGACGATCGTGAACGCTACATTCAGCCGGTGAGTAAGCAACGATAGAAAACCCGCTAAATAAGCCTCACGCTACGCGGTGTTGTTTTTTCAAATCCTGCAATTCGGACCAGCGGTCGTTTTCAAGTCCATCCAGGAAAGTGATTAGAGCACTGGCCTGGGAGCTTCGGAGTTCCAGCTCCCGTTTGCGGGTATCTCTCCATTCCTCCAACATCTTCGTGTCGCTAGTTTTCTCTAGCTCAGCCAACTTGACTTGTACTTCCTGTACGTCGGATTTGAGGACGTAACGTTCGCAACCACGGCTCCGTTTGCTTGGTACAATTTCTAAAGACAATTGAAAGGTCGATTAGTTAGACCCGGAATGTTGTTCTAGATTATCCCTTACTCTTTGAGTTTAGGACAAGAGGGGCGATTTCAGATGTAACCGTAGCTAATTTGATCAAACTACAAGAATGTGAGAAACAGAACATGGATAGTGCTGCAAAACTTACTGCTTGGAGCGGCAGGACGGGCACAACCGAACTCGCAGCATCTCATCCATACGGCGGCTTGAGTTCGTCCCACACAGCTATCATGTACATAACTCATAAATGTACCAACAATTAAGTTCGTACAGCAACCTACCGAACAGTTAGGTACGTAGACTAGGGCTAAATAGCGCGGCTCGGACAGATCTGGCGGACAAGGTGGTATCTCGGGTACATTGCGCATCGCCCCGTGCCAGATATGGATCGAAGACTTGGTCATCAACAGTGCGCGGAAGAACTTGTTGGCGCGAGCGAGGCTGATGATGTCCTTTGGCATCAGGTTTAGAGCGATCTAAAAAGCATTCAGTATTATCTGCGAGGCTAGAGTGTACGGGCTTGCCTCGGTAAAAATGTCAATTGGCATCTTCATAAGTCCCTCGAGTCTTCCTTGTTTGCCTCGAACCTGCTTCTTGCGGGGCACCGTATTCGTGGTCTGAGAGGCGCGAGCCCGCTTTATTTTTGGAGAAGCAGGTTCCGGTTCACGGTTTATGTCTTTCAAATCCTCTACGATGAAGCAAATGTTATTCATGTCTCGAAAAGGTTGTGATTGATCTAGGCGCTTACCAAATTCTGAATCCAGCTTCTCACTCGCATCCTCAACCTCTACAGTAAGAGAAGGTTCGCGCTTAGAGAATAGGACTGCATCAGTCTTTTCGTCGGGCTCGGTTTTAGCCGCCTTGGTGCGACGGGCACTGGAGTTGAAATTGATGAATAGCGCTTATGAACGGAGAAAGATAGATTTACCTTGAGCGCGTCTGACGCATATTATGGACAGTTTATTTTGGGCTGAACTAGCTGGCGAACTCCTGGCTTCAGGTCAAAGTGGTTGTGGTTGTGGTTGTGATGGAGAAGAATGGGAGTGGCGCATCAGTTCAGATGAGCTAATCGTGAAGATCATCACGAGACTCGCAATCACTCTCCCCCGGCCCAGCCGATCAGTGATCGATTGTTCGAGAATAAATCACCCCTACAATATCATTGGTCCGGGTGGTCCGGTATGTAACCAAACACTCTACAGTAATGCGCTTATCCTGGCCAATTTGACTCGTTCGGGGAAGGAAACTCTCTCCTGAATTGGGTAGAGTAGCCGGAAGCTCGGTAGTGGTCTGAACGATAGTGAAACGCAATCGTGACTTTGATTGTGATAGCCAACGTTAATTTTGTACCGAGACGCGACGCATATACCGATAGGAGATTTTTACACTAAGATCCCAAGATTATTGAGTCGACTTGTCCCAAACGCGACGGCTCTGCTACCGTAGCGGCGTAGGTGGAGTGGCGATCCCAGGATCCCAAAGCCTCAAAATCGACATTGCAAGTCTTATGCGCTAGAGAACTAGTTCGAAATTACATCTCTAAGCACTCATAAAGTAAGAGGGCCATGATTGGTTGTAATCGAATAGAAAAGAATAAGCAAAAAACACATCAAAATTGAATCTCAAATAAGCAACGCGCCGCTCTGAAATCCCCACTTCATATCGTCAATACCCATCACCAAAAGTCATCATACATATCGTCATCTTCGGACCAATGGTGGTGTTGAGCCCAGTATATCGGATCCTCATAATCATCGACAGGCCAGTCATCGTCGTATCCAGCATAAACCACAGGGCCATAATGTTCCGATGACTTCGGCTCCAAGATATTATGCCTATATGCGCAGCCAAGTCAGTTGGTGATTAGAAAACGGCGAGAGGTGAAGTTATCGTTACTCACACATCAGCCAGGTGCGCAATAATCCTAGACTCTTTGGCCTGCACGTCGGGTACAACACCGGCCTTGTCACACACCTTGCACATCTTCATACCCTCACTGTTCGACGGCTCATGCACCTCAGCGGCCAACTCGTCCTTGGTTATCAACTTGATCATCGGCCTGTCCGTGACAAATGCCGGGTCATGCACATTTCGGAACGTGATGCCCTTCTTCTTCAACTCGGGTTGTCGCTTTTGCATGCTTTCCCAGGTTTGTTGTTCCAACGCAAAGTGATTGACCTGTCCAATAACTAGTCAAAACAACGAACGGATGAATATAAAAACAACTTGCAATTCCTTCCCAGCTATAGTTACTCCGATCATGGCATCGACCGCACCGATACATGTGCCCCGGAGCCTTCATCTCCAGAAATGTTGCATCAGGTTTTCCGATATGCGCTAGTATCTTTCGCGCAGCCTTTTGTGCTCCGGCGTGTTGCTTGAGCTTGGCCATATCGAGCGGCTGTTCATAACCTTGTATGAAATAAGGGTAGACCAACGGAGGGTACCCGTCGAGAACGGCTGCGTCATATACGAGCGGGGGCTGTATTCCACCATGTTTCGACTCGAAAAGACTATCGGCTCGGAGTAGAATCTTCTCGTTTCCAGTCGCGTTCCCGAGTGGGCTAGAAGAGGCATCGGGAACAGGGATTGAAGCATCCGGGATATCTTGACCCAGATTATCTGCCTCGCGACCTTTACGGAGTAGCTCAACAAGATCGCCCTCGACGTCGTCGATCCACTTGTCGACACGGCGGGTAATGTCTGGAAGACACTTGCTAACCTGTTCCTCCATGTCTGCTACCGATATATCGTCCTCGAGGAATCGCTTCATCTGATCCCACTCGAGAGCGTCGGCAATGTTCGGGAATATCCCTATATGTTTAATTGAAATATCCGGTGGGGTTGGCGCGGAAGTGGACCCTGGGATTGCCACAGGCGGAATGGTGATGTCAATGATCGGTTCCTTCTCTTCTTTGATCGCCTTTAGGTACGTTTCGAGTCGGGTTCTCCTCACACGTTTCCTTTCCGACTTTTCTTTTTCGAGCCGATCTTCGTGGTTGACTTCAAGTAGAGGGATGAGTTTCGGTCGAAGATTCACCCAAGCTAAAGTACCAGTCAGTATACTATCTCAGACAGAGTAACAAAGCACTTACCCCGGTCGGTGAGTACCTTGGCTTGGTCGACGAGAGAGCTCCATTCTCGACTCCGAGGGTAATAAAACACTAAATCATCTTTGTCCCACCCGCTCCCAAGAAGACGTTCATTGACACTACATACTAGTGAGTAGGTGATAATGAAAACACAACGAAGAGAGACTCACGCTAATCGATGTTGCTTTTTCAAATCCACCAATTCCAACCCGCGACCTCTATCAAGATTATCCAAGAAAGCGGTCAGAGCACGGGCCTGGGAGCTTCGGAGTTCCAGCTCCCATTTGCGGGTGTCTTTCCATTCCTCCAACATCTTCGAGTCACCGGTTTTTTCTACCTCGTCCCACTTAGCCTGTACTTCCTGTACGTCGGATTTGAGCGCGTAACGTTCCCAGCCACGCCTTCGTTTATTTGGTACGATTTCTACAGGCAGTCGAGAGTTAGATTGGTTAGACCCAGAATGTTCACCCAAGTTATCACTTACTGTTCGAGCTTGGGACGAAGATAATAATTTTGGGCATAACCAAAGCGAGCTTGATTAAACTTTAAGAGTATGAGACACAGAACATGGATATTGTTGCAGAGCTTACTGCTCGGAGCGACAGGATGGGCACAGCCGAACTCGCAGCATCTCATCCATCCGCCGGCTTGAGGTCGTCCCACACATCTGTTACACACATAGCTCATAAACGTACCAGCAGACCAAGATTATACAACAAACTTACTGAACAATTGGGCGCGTAGATTAGGGCCAAGTAGTGCGGCTCGGACAGATCTGGCGGACAAGCTGGTATCCCGGGCACGTTACGCATCGCCCCGCGCCAGACATGAATCGAAGACTTGGTCATCAGCAGTGTGCGGAAGGACTTGTTGGCGCGAGCAAGACTAATGATGTCCTTCGGCATCAAGTTCAGAGCAATCTACATAAGACTCAGTACCGTTTGCGAGGCCAAAGTGTGCGGACGTACCTCGGTAAAGATATCAATTGGCATTTTCATTAGTCCTTCGAGTCTTCCTTGTTTACCTCGAACCTGCTTCTTACGGGGTGCAGTATTTGTAGCCTGAGGGGCTCGAGCGCGCTTTCGTTTTGGAGCAGCAGGCTCCAGTTCGCCGTTTTCGCCCTTCAAATCCTCTATATTGAAACACAGATCATTAACGTCTTGGGTCGTAGTTGATCCAAACACTTACCAAAATCGGAATCAAGCTTCTCATTCGCATCCTCCGCTTCCGCGGTAGCAGTAGGAGAAGATTCACGTTTAGAAAATAGGAGGACATCAGTTTTTTCTTCGGGTTCGGTTTTAGCCGCCTTGGTGCGACGGGAACTGGAGTTGAAAACCAGAAGTATTAAGCAAATAGTGCTTATGAGCCAATAGAGATAATTTCACCTTGAGCGCGTCTGGCGCATAATATGGATAATTTATTTTTGAAACGAGCTCCCAGCTACAGATCAGAGTGGTGGTGGTTGTGGTGGAGAAGAATGGCAGTGGCGCGTTGATCAGCTTGGATGATCTAATCACGGCGATCACACGTGACCCACTAGCTGCTTCTCGCCGGCTCAGCCGATCAACGATCAGCCCTAGCATGTTCGAGAACAAATCGTCCCTCGCGATGTTGCTGGTCAGTGGTCTGTGGAGTTTTGCGTGACAGGATACGCCAATGCGGCGCTTTTTGGCCAGTTGAGCTTAGCTGGTAAATGAGACTGGCTCCTAAATTGAGCGGAGCAAGTAACCGGAAGCTCAGCAATAATGATGGTCTAGTGTTGACTTATAGCAGACTTTTCTTTCTAGCCGAGTATTTGTTGTCAAATTGAGACCAGCATATTATAGTGACATTAGAAGATAGTGAGACTTAATCGTGACTTTGACTACGGTTTGAACCAATGTTAAACTTCCAAAATCCATGGGTGCATTGTCACACGAGTTCGATTTTGTACCGAGACTAGGGCCCGGCATGGGCCGCCCGGGCGAAGCCCGGGTTCTGCCCACGGGTAATTGCAAATTTGGTTACTTGCCCGGGTACCACCCGTGGCACAGCCACTGGGTAGTGGGTGGGTATGGGTAACGCCCGGGTATGCCCACATTGTATGACTAATAGAATATAACAAATGATTACATCAATGCCGTCCCTTTCCCTTGACAATTGTGTCGGCTACATCCACAGACGGGAGCAACGGAGTGTCAAACCACGACCCAACAGCCATCTTAGCCTCAAACGTGGTGTCGCCCATCGAGTGTTGTAAATGACCAATAGTTAGACGACCTCCCGAGAAAGCTCGCTCTGCGTCGACGGACGAAGCTGTAGAATAAGAGTGAGTATATGCGACTCAGGTAAGACATTGAGAATGTACATACCTGGTGAGCCAAGAATGCCTAAAGCAAACTTTGACACCCGTGGCATTGCCTTTTGCTGTCCGTGCCAGTATGCAAGGAGCCCTCCTTGGCGAAGAACTTCCACTGGGACTAGCGGTGTGCGGAGGTAAGTTTCAAGAGTGTCTTGGCTGGCTGTGGGCCTGGTGTACTCAATCTCATCGTCGGATAGCCATCCGTCAGCCAGGGACTTTGTGATGCTCACGTCAGCTTAGATGTACGGAGGTGATAAAGTAATATATACCTGATTAAATTCCGAAATCATAGAATCCTCATAATGCACCTTTTCCGAGTTGCTTTCACTCCAGTTGGATGTCATCTTGTCAAAAGCAGAATAAACTAGCGCTTCAACGCGCTGTATGTCAGACTCGGAGTAGCCTCGTGATCGGAGCCATTCAAGCTTTTTGTGGGGACACATTACTAAAGTTTTGTAACGTGAGTACTTATGGAGTCACATCGACTTATATACACTCACCAAGCGCTACCCAATATAGACTAGACTCTTCAAATAAGCGCATATACTTATCGAATACCTTGATAGATGCTTGAGCGGCAACTCGAAGAAGGGGGTGCTGTTTGGGTGTAGGGCGCTCTACGGTTGCCTGGAGTCGATCCCGAAGTTTCCAGAGTGCCGGTATTACCTGATGTATCAAAGGAACCTTTGTCTCCGAGAACAAGAGAGTCAAACGCTCAAATATCTAAGCACAGAAAATCATGCAATGGCTGTTAGCTTATTCCAATCCGTTGGCAAATAGAACATACCTTGAGCTCTGACATCAGCTGCTCAGCCAACGCCCATTGGGCTTCGGTAAGCTGAAATCGCTTGAGTGATAAGTCTCGATCAGCTGTGAGCTGCTTTACAGCAGGGCGCTTCTGGACATGACTCCGAATCGCCAGCAGCTCAGTGTTCCATCGGGTAGACACAGAACATGTCAAGGCTGGGTGCGCTGAGCTGCTAAGCCCGGGATGCGCTGCGACGTATTGCTCAAACTTTTGTTGTACAACCGGAGACTTTTTGGCACGCTTGGCAAGCCCGGTAATCTACAGCCAGTTAGTTACAGACTGAAATGTGACATTATATCGTGGACTTACTTTAGGCAACAGTTGCTGCGCAGCCTGTCGCTCTTTCTGCGGGATTGATATCTTGGATGCGTTCCCTATCTCGGCGAATGCGACTGCAAGACTCTCCTTAACAGTCATATCATCGTATGCGGCCTTATCCTCGTCGATGTCGTCTTTTGCTACCGCCTCCGCCTCGCTATCCGTATCATCGCCAGCGTCTTCGGGCTCACCTGCCGGTTCACCATCACCCAGTCTTAGCACTGTCGCATTATCTTGGCTGGTGGTTTCACGACGCTTGCTGGGTGGCAACGGTTCGTCCTTGCTTGCTGCGCCTCGTTTTCACGACTTAGGCTTGGAGAAAACGCTCAAGTAGGCCTAAATAAGAACCATTGTTAGCTACGTGTAAGCTAGTGCGATAGCATCGAAAACAAAAGACGCACCTTAGCCATCAAATTGAGGATATGAGCAACACATCGAGCTCGGAACTCCGGTCCACCAAAGGTCGGGATGAGCTTTTGGAGCTCCTGAGTAAATGTGTTGTTGTTGCCTGCATTGTCCATGCATACAGACAGCAACTTGGATGCAAGTTAAGTACGCTATGAGCTGTTTACTGGCGCATATAAACGCACCTTACGACCCAGCTCATATTTGGTTAAACACTCCGTCATTCGCTGAGCTAAATACGCCCCCGTGTGTCGATTCGTGAGTCTATAAAGCCATCAACTTCAGCTTTCAGTGAATAAATGTGAGTCCACTTACTGTATGAACTCCAAGATGGCTCGATGAAGCTCTCCAGCGGCTTCCCAAATAACCACAAGCCCAAGATATGAGCGTGAGGTTGGGGCTGTCCAACCGTCTATAGCCAAGTGGACATGGTCTACATGCTACAGATATGTTAATATCGAATCTAATAGGAGTTAACTGACGCATATACCTCAAAATATCGCCGAATGCGATCCATATTCTGGTGGTAGATACTCTTGACATCCCGACTTATTGTTGTTGAGTCGGGTAGTGAGACGCTGGGGTTGAGCTCATCGACAATCGCCCCGAAAAGCTCGTCTTGAACTAGCTCGAATGGGCGGTGGTTTCGTGCGCACCACAACGCCAGAAGAGCGCGTAAACGAGTGTCCGAAAATTCATGGGCTATCGGTAAAGCGCCAGAGCTTTCCTCGCCCTGGTGTCGTGCCCTGCAAGCGTTTTGTCCACGCTGTAAGTTGTTCGTACCCGAAGACGTGTCTTGACGAGCCCGGAATTGCGGTAGGTGATTCGCGGGGTCGGTCCTACAGCTGAACTTGAACCATATCGAGCGTTCTCCGTTTGTATCGATCCGACGGTCGATCGAGATACTGAAATGGTCGTATACCTTGGATCGCCAGGAGCTTTGCGCCGCCCCTACACAGTTAAGTTAAAAGGAAACAGTATAACGAATGAATATATCACTTACTGATGAGAATCTCGTCGGTTATTGGCCAGGCCAAATTATCACTCATCTTGTTAATCTCGTGAAGCTCGGGTACTGAGGGAGAGGGCGAAGGAGATGTAGCTTTAGAGATATCGGACATGGCAGATACTTAGGGGGCAAGTACTTATTGCGACTGGCCATGCAAACAGCCGGTTTATATAGCTCAACTTGCATTTTTCTCGCATTTTCTAGTTCAAAAATCTATTCTACGTGCTCACAAATCATTCTCGCACATGCTGACTCGCTCGCGCACTCTTTGCGAGGCGGGATTCGTTTGGTACATTACTAAGCGCTGGGTACCCATGGGAATTGCCAATACCGCCCGGGCTTACCCATCACCCGCACAGCCTGCCCGTTCCCGCCCGGAACCCGGCCCACGCTTACCCATGCGGGTTTCGCCCGGGTAGTACCCGGGACAAACGTGCCCATACCGGGCCCTAACCGAGACCCAACGCATATACTCATAAGAGACTCTTCTTGCACTGAGAGCTCAGAAGCCGTGAGTCGAATTTTCCTAGACATGACGGCTTCGCTCTTACTATTTCAATAAATGTGATTCATACATCGTTAGAAGATGACACAAGCGTATATTAGAGATCAAGCTCGTCTTCTGATTTACTCCTACTATCATCGCTCCGCCCCATATTCACTGACATGTATAACTGAGCGAGGAGTCAAAATCAACAACTCTCAGTCAGGTTAAACATGATCGGGCTTACTCCAGGACTTTGAAACACAGGCGCCCCAGCTTTGCTGTTCAAAAACCTTCGCTGGCAGCAAGATTGAAAAAACATCTCGTCCATTATGATTGAGTGTGAAAAGTGCGTGTTCAGAATCTGTCTTATGATTTGACGCAGACTCAAAAAAATAATATGTGTAAGCTGGTTCGTGGTCATACTGAAGTGTTCTAGTACGATCAAGTCATAGATGACAACCGACAATGCCATGAGGAAGCTTTATGCCCGCAAATTTTATCACCAAAAATGTCGTAAGAGGACTTGGCTCTTACTTCGGTTTTTGTTATAATCGTAAACTCGCTGTTGAATCAAGGCCTGGCCTTATGTATCGACATCTGGTACAAGGAGGGATAAGCGGAGACGTTACTTTGGTTTGGCAGCCTTCCCATGAGCCTCAAGGCTAAAAGCTAATTCTTGTGCCGCAACTTACTGTAATCTCTGAATGAGATCGCGAGGCTAGTTTAGATTAGAAAGATCAATTCAAGATTATACGCAAGATCGTTCGTAAAGCACCGTCGGATTAGCGACGCTTGATCATAATCCCCCATAAATCACGGGGCCATAATGTTCCGATGCCTTCGGCTCCGAGATATCATGTCTATATGCGCAGCCAGGTCAGTTGGTAGTTTGAAGATAGCAACAAGCAAAGTCATCATAACTCACACATCAGTCAAGTGCGCAATGATGCCAGACTCATTGGTCTGCACCTCGGGGCTAATACCAGCCCTGGAGCACACCTTGCACATCTTCCTATCATTATTGACGTTGGACCATTCATGCACCTCAGCGAGCAACTCGTTCTGAGTTAGCAACTTGATCATCGGCTTGTCCGTAATAAATGCTGGGTCATGTACATTTCGGAACGTGATGCCCTTCTCCAATTCGGATTGTCGCTTTTGCATGCTCTCCCAGTATTGTTGTTTCAAGACAAAGTGGTTAACCTGGCCAATAACTGGTCAGAGCGGCGAACAGATGAATATGAAGACGGCTTACAATGCCTTCCCAGCTAAAGTTTTTCCGATCGTGGCATCGACCGCATCTATACACCTGCCTCGCAGTCCTCATCTCCAAAACTGTCGCGTCAGGTTTTCCGATATGCGCTAGTATCTTTCGTGCAGCTTTTTGTGCTTCGGTGTGTGGTTTGAGCTTGCTCATATCGAGCGCCCGATCATAACCATAAGTGAAGGGATAAAGGTAGGCCATCGAGGTGTACTCGCTGAGAACTGCCGCGTCATATACAAGCGGGGGCCGCGCCCCACCGCCACTCGACTCGAAAAGACTATCGGCTCGGAGTAGAATTTTCTCGTTTCCGGTCGCGTTCTCGAGTGGGCTGGAAGAGGCACCAGAAACAGAAAGTGAGGCATCCGGGATATCTCGTCCCAAGTTGTCCGCCTCGCGACCTTTGCGGAGTAGCTCGACCAGATGACCCTCGATGTCGTTGATCCACTCGTCGATACGGCGGGTAATATCTGGGAGGCACTTGCTAACCTGTTCCTCCATGTCCGCCACCGATATATCGTTCTCGAGGAATCCTTTCATTTGATCCCACTCCAAGGCGTCGATAAATTTCGGGAATATCCCCATATATTTGATTTGAACATCGGGAGACGCGGAATTGGACCCTGGGATCGCGAGAGGAGGAACGGTGACGTCAATGATCGGCCTTTTCTCTTCTTTGATCGTCTTCAGGTACGCTTCAAGCCGAGTTTGCCTTGCGCATTTTCTCTCCGATTTCTCTCTTTTGAGTCGATCTTCACGGTTGACTTCAAGTAGGGGGATAAGTTTTGGTTGAAGATTCACCCAAGCTAATGCCGGTCAGTGTGCTGTCTCAAACAGTGTAGCACAGAACTTACCCCGGTCGGTGAGTACCTCGGCTTGGTCGACGAGAGAGCTCCATTCCCGACCCTGAGAGTAAGAAGATACTAAATCATCTTTGTCCCACCCACTCTCAAGAAGACGTTCGTTGACACTACATACTAGTGAGTAGGCGATAATGAAACACAACGCAGAGTGACTCACGCTAATCGATGTTGGTTCTTCAAGTCCTGCAATTCGGACCTGCGGTCGTTCTCAAGTCCATCCAGGAAAGCGATTAGAGCTCGCGCCTGAGAGCTCCGGAGTTGTAGCTCCCGTTTGCGAGTGTCTTTCCGTTCCTCCAACATCTTCGTGTCGCCAGTTTTCTCTAGCTCATCCCACTCGGCCTGTACTTCCTGCACGTCAGATTTGAGCGCATAACGTTCCCCACCACGCCTTCGTTTGCTTGGTACAATTTCTACAGGCAGCCAGAGTTAGATCGGTTGGACCCAACATGTTCGCCCAGATTATGACTTACTGTTCGAGCTTGGGACGAAAGCGATAATCTCGGGCATGACTGTACTTAGCTTGATTAAGCTACAAAAGTGTAAGTAACAGAGCTTGGCTAGTGTTGCACGACTTACTGCTCGGAGCGGCAGGATGGGCACAACCGAACCCGCAGCATCTCATCCATCCGGCGGCTTGAGGTTGTCCCGCACATCTATTACGCGCTTAGCTCGTAAATCTATCAGCAAGTCGGAGTTATGTGATCAACTTACCGAGCAATCAGGTGCATAGATTAGGGCCAAGTAGTGCGGCTCGGATAGATCTGGCGGACAAGCTGGTATCCCGGGCACGTTACGCATCGCCCCGCGCCAGATATGGATCGAAGACTTGGTCATCAGCAGTGTGCGGAAGAACTTGTTGGCACGAGTGAGACTAATGATATCCTCCGGCATCAGGTTCAGGGCGATCTGAGTAGCAGTCAGCACCGTCTGCGAGGTCAAAGTGTGCGGACGTACCTCGGTAAAGATGTCAACTGGCATCTTCATGAGTCCCTCGAGTCTTCCTTGTTTCCCTCCAATCTGCTTCTTGTGGGGTGCAGTAGTCGTAGCTTGAGAGGTATGAGCCCGTTTTCGCTTTGGAGCAGTAGGCTCCAACTCATGGTTCGCGTCTTTCAACTCCTCTACCATGGATATATCATTAACGTCTCGAAAAGGTCGTAATTGATCGGGGCGCTTACCAAACTCGAAATCAAGCTTCTCGTTCGCATCTTCGACTTCCGCAGTAGGAGAAGATTCGCGCTTAGAGAATAGGAGGACATCGGTCTTTTCGTCAGGCTCGGTCTTAGCCGCCTTGGTACCACGGGAACTGGAGTTGAGAATTAGGAGTGCCGAGCAAATAGCGCCTATGAACCGAGAAAGATAGATTTACCTTGAGCCCGTCTGGCGCATATTTTCGATAATTTGTTTCTGAATCGAACTAGTTGGCGAGCTCCTGGCTGTCAAAGCGACGGTGGTTGTGGTGGAGAAGAATGGCCCAGTGGCGCGTTGATCAGCATGGATGGTCAAATCACTAAGATCGCCACGTGACCCGGTGATAACTCTCCGCCGGCCCAGCCAATCAGTGATCCGCTCCAGCATGTTCGAGAACAAATCGTTCGTCGCCATGTCGTTAGGCTGGAGAATTTGCGTGACCAAATATTCTAATGTGGCACCTTCAGGTCGATTCAGCTTATCCGGTGAATAAGACTTGCTCCTAAATTGGGTTGAGCAACTGGAGGCTTAGTAGTGCTCCAAGTTTCGGTGACAGTGAAACTTCCGTTTATAATCGAGTACCGATTGTTGAATTAAGGCCAGATTCATCTTATATATGCATCGACATCAGGATACCTCCATCGTCGGGCGGTCATCGACTCGGGAGGCTGGGAAGGGGCCGAGGGGCCAACGATGGGGTGGAGCAGGCGGTACTTCTCAATCTATTTCATGTACAGGGCTACTGTCTACATAACCTCGGGTTGAAAGACAGAATAAAATGGATCCAACAAAAAAAAAAAGAATATCTCCATTGTGACTTTGACTGAGATAACCCATGTTAAACGTCCGACAGCCATACCAACCAGTAAATAGCTTGGGACGCTTGTATGCGCTGATATGCTGCTAATATCTATTGACATTTCGCATACAATTGCATGTAGGGCTCTGATAAGGCGTCACAGCACAATACGGATTTCCTGGTTAGTACACAAGCTCAATTTTGTACCCAGACCTAACGCATATACCCACAAAAAATTCTCACACGCGAGCTCAAATTTTTGAGTCGACTTACTCTAAACGTGATAGTTCTACCCCTAGGATTTCAAGAACTTTAATTTATATGCAGCTTAGCTAGAGCATTTATAATATGTATCCTAGCTTCTTAGCGACTCGAGCTGTTAAGCTTGTAAGTGAGGTATAGATGACCTCTCAGTGAGGCTCAATGGCCTGTGGATTATGGCTCCTACAGAGCTGTTTATATAGTAGTATACACGTATGAACACATCAGATACTACGTGTTACAAACACGTAGTATATACATATAAGACAATCCTACACGTACGAGAGTACGTGTATGCGTGCGAGTTAACATTCCGAGTCAGTCACTTGCTGACTAATCATACACCGTAATAAACATGACGCAATCGTATGTTATAAGTCAATCTCGTCTTCCAATCTGCTCCTACCATTATCGCTCCGCCCCATATTCGTCGACATATATAACTAATCGTGGACTTAGAACCAACAATTCTTAGCCAGGTTGACCAAAAGAGAGAGCTTACTCGAGGACTATGAAACACAGGCGTCCCAGCCGGTCTTGAATTTTCTTGTTCACGAATTTCGCTGGTAGCAAGATTAAAAAAGTACAGGGAAGTTGAATAGACCATGCGCACTGGATCTTGCTGTTGAGTCCGATATAAGTGATCGCTTGATTATGTGTTAGAATTTCAGCGAACACCTGTAAACACTTTCAGTACACAGTTCAAGCGACAGTAGGCCCGGTAGGGGTACTTACGCGCGCAAAGCCCCATTCCAGGTCACTTTGAACAGTACCCTGTACATCGCGACAGGCTGCCCAGCACAGCTGAACCCCTCTCGTTAACATCATAAGCCAGAAACTACGGCTTGGATCGCTCACCACACGGCAGTTCGGTCCAAACGTTCGAATATAATGTTCGGATTCCAAATGCAGAAAGCATGCCGGTTTGTATTGGCTCGAGCTATGAGTCTTTGTCTCACCGGTCTTTGACCTACTGGCGCCCGTTTGTCTAGATCGTAAGGGCGACAGAGCCGGCATTAGCATTGACACTTTTTCGTTCATATCCAACTGTTCTGGGAGACCTGGCCAGTAAACCACGAAATAAATCCAGATTCGCTCGAGTTGATGCCAAATTAACTGACATAAATAGTTTCCGCCCAGGGGCTCTTCTAGAGTGGGTAGCGGCGCAAGGCTATTGGGTACTTTGAGTTCGGTTGTGGCTACGGGATGGTCTGCTGTGCCTCTGATGCTTGGGTCAATCGTAGCCTTCCAATGAGCGGCGAGTGCATCTAGCTTTTAGTGTTGGAGCAGAGTTATTGACCGAAGAATAGTTCTTTACTTACTTCTCAAGACACCTCCGCTATTGCTACACTACGTGCATCCAAGTCTATCAGAATAGTAACTTGCGTAATGATGTGTTGTACTTGCATCAAAAACTGCCTACGTCAAATTCTGGTTCATCAACTAGGGCTTCGTCGGTGCGTAAAGCAGAACTCACGGTGAGGGTAGCCCCGTCAGCAAGATGCTGGGCCAATATGTCGTTGATTTGCTATTAGAAGAAAATCAGCCGGCGGAGAAAAAAAAGCAGGATCAAATCACGAACATAGCTCCAGATGATCGTTTGTGGATGAGCGATGACACGTTCCTGGGTAGGCATAATGAACGCTACCCTCTCGGCCTCGCACACGCAATCTTCGCAAGTACCAAACTGCCTAAACGTAGCATCGGTTGGCATTATGCCTATGCAGTGTTAACTAGCTTTTCAGCGCCGATCAATTATTTAAACATCAGCTTACTTACCTTCGTAAGTGAAGCCAGACATATCCGTTCGGCGTACTGCATGCCCTGCAACTACGAGACGCACGTTATGATTAGCCCGGAAATTCTTGGTCAAATCCAACCCCTCACAATACAAGAACCTAAAGTCGCCAGCTTTCGAGTCTTTGCATAACCATTCTAGCCCGTTCTCCTATACATAGTGCAAAACCACAGCCAACATGTTCAGCGCAAGGGACACTAGCGAGAGGAGTGTGCCTACGATATTAGCCTGAGTCGGCTCCCGCGCAGGGTCTGGGCGACTGGCCCGAGACGGTACGTCAGCTAGAGCACAGATCTCGCTCTCTGAGTACCCGAACCGTCCAACTAGCTGAGATATCAGTCACTCCCAATAATTAGTAAAAATCCAACAAGTTACTTACTTAGGAGATTGATGATTTTGAGAGCGTCATCATATGGGCCGGTCAATGGAGAAGGAGGATAGCGCATCTTGTACGATGCCGCGATCTTATTTGTTAGAGATGAGAAGAGGCGATTATATGGAACGAATCAGCTACACTTCCATCCATGATTGGTTGATAACTTACCACCAACGCCCGACGTTTTGGTATCATTGCATTAGTACCAGCGCGATGTATATCAATACTCCATCTCCCAGCGGAGAATTGCTCCTCGAACGTGGCTTGTTCGTCGGCGGGTGCGGTTGGCTGGGTGTGTTCCGTTAGGAACGGTGAGGCTCAAACAATTATCAGCTATTCATGACGTCCAAAACAAACACCGTGTATACTGACAAATACGACCCATCTCAACCTGAAGCCACAAAGCGGGTGCGTGGACGAGGAGCTGGCTGTAAAACCATCGTTTTGACCGGCAAGCCTCAGGCTGATGTTGTCAAGTCGGAGAACCAAATTAATTGTTACTTAATCTCCGATCCTGTGGCGTGCTGTAGCCTATTTGGCTAATCTGGTGGCGAGACTTGCTCCTCGACCTCTTACTTTGTGCACCCGGCCACATACTAGGGCTCGTCTCGAACCTGCACCACCAGTTCTCGTCTTTGTGATTTCTTGAGACTTGTGAAGCCATATCTTACGCTTGGATTTCGAGTGTTTTTGACCCTTTCTTGCAACTCGATGCGCTAAGCTCTAAGATTGCTTCAACTGAAAAGCGCTTAGAAGCCCAGTTGAACTCAGCCCGTCCGCCCCCTATGGAGTGAGATATATCATCGAAGCTCTCTGATGCAAATTTCTAACTGTCTTGGGCGAGAATACTGCCACAATCGTGAATACTTCGCCCTGATACGCTTGAGCCAAGAATCATTGAGAGCCTATCTGCGAGTGTTCACGTCCAAAGCGTTCTGGCTCGCTCCAGCACTACACATATCACTATCACCGCTGAGATTAATCGCCCGCTGGGTTCCCGACTTCAAAGGCTCTCTAGTCTCCGCTCTCTTGTTCTTCAAGACAAATCCGCGAATACTTGACTAGTGATCATGAAGCTAGGAGCAGTTGGCATCGAATCTATAAGGTTAGTTTAACAACGAAAGCCCTGTGTACTTCTCAGACATTCAAGTGCTCACTTGTTTTCTACGCCTGAAATATCAAAATGCGCGAAGACTATTTTGGCACTTACAGCATCTTGGACAGCTAGCTATGCGGAATCGGGTATTTATCCCGGGCTTGTTTATGCGTATTGCCTGTTCTCCTGCGCCACTTTGCTCGTTTGGTGTGGTCTTGGATGATTTGCAAGATCTCTCACGGTTGTCGAGGGTACCGACTTCAAAACCATTCCATGATGTCACTGTTGCTCCTGCTTCATGCTCTTCGGCACAACACCAATTGAGGATCGCGCTCCGGAGCCGAATATAGAAATGGGGTCACTCCCGCATCTTCGGCTCAATCCCAAGCCAACCTTGAGTCCAAGGCTTCTATACTGATCGATGTGGGGCACCGTAGACGCGTGAGCCAGTGATCCTTCCCCCACGTATAACCCACGGCGACTTGTACAAGATACAATCCCTCGCTTGTGCGCTCATCCTTATTCTTGTGCTCAACTACGTCCCCGTGCCTCACTGAAATCTTAATTCCAATGTCGGATATTGGTGGCTCCGCCAAAACCTATCGACCGACTAAGAAGCGAGTATCAGTACTGCATTGTATTCGCAGCATTGGTATACTAACCAATCGACCAGGAGCTCGCTCAAACCACCAAAGAAGGAAAAATTCACAGTTGTACTCGTTGGAGAGGTCGACTCCGGCAAGACCAGCTTCGCGTCGTCGCTTGTCAACCTCTTTCAAGGTCACAGAGCACTCGAGCTCACTGACCAGCACGACGAAGGCGAGGCGCCTGGGAACGACAAGGGACACAATCAAGCGGCACAGACCATCCTGCATCAAATGGTTCTTCACGACAGCGGCCCCATTGTTCGAATCATCGACACTCCGAACTTTGGTACCAAGGGGGGTAGTCCGGACATATCGAAAACCAGGAATTTCATTAAAATCGGTGTTGATTCGATCGATGCGGTCATGGTCGTAGCCGACGGCCACGCTCCTGGCTTCCCGGAGGCCGCATTCACTGCAGTTATGGATCTGTTCCCTCGCACCGTCGCCGAAAACATCTGCTTCGTCTCCGCCAACACAGATTGGATGGACTGGAAGTCCCAGGCGGGGAGCCTACCACCGGAGCTGCGAAATATCAAACACTGGCACTTGCACAATCCGCTCGCGACGCTGAAACTCTATTCGAAGGTCAAGAAGGATCGACCCGACGATAAATTAGCAGCCGAAGAGCTTTTGGACGAGGTGGAAACACACTACAATCGCGCAGTCAAGACACTCGACAGTTGGGTTGAATGGGTCGATTCGCGCACCGCCCGACTGAACGAAGAGGTGTGCGAGCCCTTCAACTTCAAAGAAAAGATTCAGAAGAAGTTCGAGGCGATAACGACCGATGTAGCCCGTTTCAAGGAAGTAGAAGAGGAACTGGAAGAGATCGACTCTGATATCAAACGTGCCAACAACGTGAGTACTTCAAACTAGATGTACGCAGTGAGTCTCTCAGCCGATATTTATTTGTTCAATAGGAAGCCAGTGTAATCCGGAGAAAGATCCCCCAGCCTATTCGCAATATTCCCAGCTTACCAGTGGGTGGCCCACCCCCATTCGTCGACCCATCTACTCCAGAGCAGCGGATGGCAGAAGCAGAGTTGAGGAAAAAGCAGGAGGAGATCTCACGACTCAAGAGCAATCGCGAGCCAGTTCAGGAGAAATTCACCAAAGCGGAAAATGCGATGAAGACTACCATATCTCACATCGGTCTCCTCCTTGACGATTTCCACAAATTCTCCTTCGGTCGAAGCTTCGCGTCCAGTGTGGATGCTACCATCCAGATGCTCGAGAATCGCAAACAACAGCTAAATTCCAAACCACACACCGCAAAAGAGCGACAGATTATCGATGACACGATCAAAGAATTCAGGGAGAAGGTCCGCACTGTTGATAAATAATAGGATTTGACGAGCCGGACCTTTCGCAAGGCTAATGGTTAATTACATGTGATTGATTGATCCTGTAAGCAGTATACGAGTATGAAATCCTCAAGACAGAAAGACCTCGCGCGTCCGGAAATCCGACAAACTACTTGAACGAAAGCCGCTTATCTTAGTGTTTTGTATGCGATGACTCGGCATGACCCAGATCTCCCGAGAACAATCGATCATCTGTGTGGAAAATGCAGTCCAACGGTCGGCAGTAAAATTCATCCTCTGTCGTTTGGATGCCCTCCAGCAGCTCGCCGGGCCAAAAGTCTGGCCGGCGGAGTCTCTGCTTCGAGCATATAGTCACGCATATAGCATGGGAACCAGAAGTTACTTACGAGGTTTCAAAGGCCGAAAACCAGAGTGTTCCAAAGTCACTGGGGAATGATAGTGACGAGACGAAGGTTTGGGAACGATTTGCATGGAAGATTATCTCCTCGCACCCACTCGTACTCGCATCCAGAAACGTGCCTACGTCCGGGGCTACTATTCTACGTCGGGGACCGACCGTCCGGTTTGGAGAATAATATGATCTCTCCTCATTGAGATATCGAGTCCGCAGATCATGACGACACTGATGAGCTAGCGAGTAGATCCTACGAGCAACACACTCTAAACCCTCAGCAAGATCGTTGGTTGGAGTGTGGAAGGCATGGGTGTCGACTCCGGCTGGGTTAGACGCGCACGTACTGATATAGACGTTATTTGATCGGGAGTGCAAAAATCGGTTAGTCCTCTTCCACGCTCCAGATGATTGGCTGGATCAACTGTGATGCTCCTCGGACCCAATCTACCGGTATCAACCTTGAAGAATACATGCCGTCGTCGATCATGCCGAAGAAGAAGAAACCATCAGTGATGACATCGAAGATCACTTGATTATAATAAAGTTTTGGGGTGATAAACTCCCTGAGCACTACCATCATCCATCATGTTCATCTCTGGGGCGTCATGATTGCCTATGTCACGACAAGCGGATATCATGCTAGACTCCACTTGGACATCATTATCTAGACTTTTGCACCGCTCCGATACACGACCTTGCAGCCCCCAATCCCCGGTGCTAACAACAACACGATCTTCGGCACTTGGTCTTGTTGGATATAATATCTCTCCTCAGCTTAGACTCAACTTCTGCTCGTGCCTCAATGTCTAAGTTTTTCAACCTCAAGCGCTCGGTTACTCTTGTTCTAATCAGCAACAAAGAGGATAGCCAGAGAAAGACCGACCTCATTGTTCTGCTGCATGCCGCACTATCTGGCAGGACTTATGAAGACTTTGCGCAAAATAAACACCCACCCACCCCAGACAATTCAAGCTCGCCACTGTCACGCTATCGCGTTGAAGCCAAAGATAATCTCGTGGTCAACTTGATAGACACTCCTGGGCTCGATTCAGGGGGTACCCAAACAGATGCTATCACTCAGGCTGTAGCGACACTTTCCACCATCGATGCGTTTGTGGTCGTGCTCGATCAATCCAAACCCAAACTAGGCGATGGGATAGAACGCATACTATCCGAACTTTCCGCGGCCTTCCCTCGTCCAATCGAAAAAAATGTCGTCTTCTTGTTCACATCTCCCGATTACGAGGCGGGAGCCGATACATTAAAGTTAAACAGTCCACCATCATGGATAGACGAGAGGCAGGTATTCGGCAAGCCAGTCCCTGACATGGTTGGCATACGGAACCAGCTACGGTCCAGATTCAGCTCGGGAGAGTTCCTCGAACGACTCGAGCACTGTTTCAAACGATCACTAATACGCCTAGAATCTCTGTGGGCGTACATTGACTCGATCAGCGTGCAAGCCTACGAAATGAAGCATCTCTATCTCCGAGCGGCAGGTATTGAGTCGCAGATCTATCAAACGATGGCTAGTGACCCCGCTCTGGAAGACGGCAAGGTGAAATCTCAATCACCTTAGTCTCAAGCCTACGCTGAACATCAATATGAATTTAGGCAATGGGTCGGCTTACTACTCTCGTCAAAGAGTATCAACTGATCTCTGCGAGTCCGGACTTTATCACGCACGTTGAACTTATGACAGAGCTTCTCCGTACTGCGCGCAAGAATCCTGCCCTGGAGGCTAGTATCGGTGAACTCGAAAAAGCTCGCGCTAGACTTCAGGCTTTGAAGAACGAGAATGATAAGTACCTTAAATGGTACATTGCATCGGAGGCGTTTTAACGATATTATGACGGCTTTTGTTGAAATGAAATTCAATCTTGCGTATGCACTCTCCGAGCAAGTGTCCCCTTGGTGTTGAACCAGCTAGCAAGAAATAAGTACATATCAGGCGAAGTTCTGCGCTCCGATGTTCCGGCGTACAGTACCTGGTTCACGTGCCCGTTGGTCTCCGGGTATTAGCACGCATTCATTCGTCTTCAAAATATCCAAACGGATTGATAGATGCTTTTTTGCGTCCACCATAACGAATACTTATTTATTCCTTGTTCTAATTGTATCTAGGATATACACACTCACTCTGTTTCCTCTTGTTCCCTTGCGAATGTCACTACTTATCCACCTCCTTGGACCTCTTCGTGTTAGATTTGAACTCACCTGGGACCCGTCGCGCAACATGTAGAAAGAGCTACTATACCATCCGGAGCCCCTGGTATTTATTTCGCGTAAACCAGGCAAACTACTAATAAGTTTGTTTGGGCTTCATTCGCAATATGACATTCAAATGATACAGCAATTATTTCCCCCAAATCACACCAATGCGTTCAATTGGCTTGTCATTCGGAGCGTGCCCGTAAAACCCTTTTAGACCACTGAAACCGTCAGGCGCGAGGCATTGAACGACTACATCGCCCTCTGCTGCCTTCCTTAGACCTTTCTTTGCACCGCCCTTCACGTCTACTTCCATAGACTTGATCCCATAGACGCCCCCGTCCTTACCCTTGCCAATAATGATTGTGACCCCAACAATCCTGTTTGTATAGCTGAGATCATCGAAAACAAGTTCGCCCGGGTTATCGGTGGTATTTGGAACAGGCTTCGTGGTACGACCATT
>WSTH01000468.1:0-23947 GCA_019616345.1 Ceratobasidium sp. 395
ATTGAAGCTTGATCGAGGACAAACAGAAGGCGTGGTTACGGGTAAGTTCTCCACGTGATTTTGAGCCTGCTGGTGACCTCAGGCGGCATCAGCAAAAGACCCTATTGGTACGTACCAGTATATACCAGGTATGTACCTCCATACCTCCAAATCCTACTCCCCCCCTTATGTAGTGCTATATATCTGGTATGTACTAGGTGGCCTACTGTATAGCCCTACGTAGCATCTATATACCTTTCCTATCAGAATATATACCATATACACAGCTTATACACAGCGCATATATACCACCTACAAACCAGGTTGATACTGGGTATGTATCTGGTATGTATCTGGTATAGATCTGGTATATATCTGGTATAAACCGGGTATCTACTTGCTGTGTACTAGTATATATGTGCCCCGGGAAGGTGTACACCAAGCTTACATCAAGTATGTATCTGCCCGGGATGATTTATACTTGGTATAAAGAAGTGTGTGTCTGCCCGGGGTGATATGTACATGCTATACATTGGGTTGTATGCAGCTTGAACACTGCTACACCATATCCTAGCTAGGCTCGGAATCACACTGAAATAGCGCATATATGCGTGCGGCAATTTGGATACGGTACGCGAAACAATTGTATTACGGCATAACAGCCAACGCTATATGTATATACATGAGTACAGCATGTGTATACTACACATCTTGGCCGTGACAGGCGGCAGACACAGCGTATTCAGATTGAGGGAGGGGGGGGACGGGCCTTGTATCGTGGTGCGGCTGCGTTAGTTTAGGTGATAGCCGAGCAGCTGACCACTATCCCTAACACAAATGCCTTCTTCCGGCATTTCTTAAGTGTCCGGCGTGTAGCTTTGATATGGGACTTGACGCGGCTAGCGGCGAGTTATATTGTGCGGACGACGGCCAGGACTGTGAGCGGCGCGCCATGAGCGGTGCCGGTGTCCACAAATGGCAGGAACCGGTCGCAGTTGACGGGCTGGAGATCAGCGCGTGTTGGAGGACTAGGGTTGGGGCCGGGTAGACGGGAAACGCGTCAGCGTTTAGTTTGAGTTGATCAGCGCGCGTCACTCACCGCCCTGGCGCCGGTGAGTCGATGGCAAGCGGAGGGTAGAGTAGGTGTCGGGGCTGGGACTGGCTGGTCGATCAGCGCATGGCCGGCAAGCAGCGCGTGCGCAGCAGGCGGTTGCGGCTATGATAAGGAGACAACATATGTAGCGTGCACCTGATGAAATGGTCCAGCTACTATTGGTGGCAAACAACCGGCGAGTGGATTACTCACTGTTTACTTTTGCTACGCGGCTGTCAGCCGGGCGGAGAAACAGTGACACCAGGCGGCAACGATGGAGAAAGAGGTCAGCAAATGGTGCTACGGTCGTGGCGCGTCAACATACCGGACGAAATTCGAGCGGAGGTGGCGTTCGAACTAAACCAGGAGACGAGCGAGAACGGACATGCAGATATGACAGTGAGTACAGCGTCGACCTGGCACCTCTGTACTTACCTGGGTGATCAACGACGTCTCGCCTCCTGGGGTTGAGTCGATGTGAAGTCGAACCGATAACGAAACGAGGCGGGTCGTGGAAGATTGTAGAGATCACAGTGTTCAGACATAGAGCCTGCGGCAGCACGTGATGTGCCACCAGGGCTCATAGCAACTGTTGTCACGCACTTTTTCACTTCGCCCAACCTCAACTTTCCCCTCAGCCACTCGTGCGACCTCGACAAACGACATCCTCGATCCCACCCGCTCTCCGCACACGACCACCACCATGCGATCTCCACCGCATGTCAAGACCTGCCTCCACCACTGCCGCCCCGCCACGGACCACTCGGCTGTGCAAACATGAAAACGGGTGAGTGCTTATGTTTCTCAACACCGCCGCCGGTTTATCTTATCCTTCGGTCACCTCCTCCCTTCTATGGTTGCCGTTGTCGCTGCTACAAGCGAGTCGCATCTGTCGCAGCTGTTTGCTCACCGGCGTGGTGCCCCAACATGGCGCATCAAACAGGTAAATATCCATTTTTCCACGTATCTTACCTACATCCTAACTGTAAACAACGGCAGCGAACAAGTTGGACCCTTTCTGGGACGGTGAGTAACATTCTCGCTCATCACTTGACGTGAAATTAACATGCGTACACGATTTTTGCAGATCACTTTTCCTCGTTGCCGCATTGCAACCGAGTTCTCCGTGGCGTGCACGAGCCGTTCGACTGTCGAACTTGTTGCCGCCACCTTGGCTCCGAGCTTGCTACGCGGCTACCCGACGCGAGCGCATGATCACAGCCACCACCGTCGCACCCCCACCCGATCGTTGTCTCGACTACCTTGCACAACGTCACGACGAAATCAGAATCTAGGTCAGTGACGCGCTTATCACATGAAATAGCCAGCTGACATACTCTGTGTCTGCCCCGTTTTATCCTGCGGACCCCAACTGACGCTTGCATCTTTGCATCTATAGCCCACAGCCGGTCTACGCCTCGCAAAAAGTCTACTACCACCTGTGGGCTGCCAATAATAGTTGTTGCAGGTCCCCACAGCTCACTGCACGCCCTGTGATGCCTGCGTATCACCACTCGCCCTCTCTGATGCTACACCAAACAAATGGGCAATGCATGTCTCCCTCGCTGAGTCCGCTGTGTTTGCCAGTTGCAACTACAGCTACGTGTTCACCATGTGAACGTCGCATTCATGTATATACATATAGCGTTGGCTGTTATGCCGTAATACAATTGTTTCGCGTACCGTATCCAAATTGCCGCACGCATATATGCGCTATTTCAGTGTGATTCCGAGCCTAGCTAGGATATGGTGTTGCAGTGTTCAAGCTGCATACAACCCAATGTATAGCATGTACATATCACCCCGGGCAGACACACACTTCTTTATACCAAGTATAAATCATCCCGGGCAGATACATACTTGATGTAAGCTTGGTGTACACCTTCCCGGGGCACATATATACTAGTACACAGCAAGTAGATACCCGGTTTATACCAGATATATACCAGATCTATACCAGATACATACCAGATACATACCCAGTATCAACCTGGTTTGTAGGTGGTATATATGCGCTGTGTATAAGCTGTGTATATGGTATATATTCTGATAGGAAAGGTATATAGATGCTACGTAGGGCTATACAGTAGGCCACCTAGTACATACCAGATATATAGCACTACATAAGGGGGGGAGTAGGATTTGGAGGTATGGAGGTACATACCTGGTATATACTGGTACGTACCAATAGGGTCTTTTGCTGATGCAGCTATTCACTAACATGGGGTCTACTAAGGTATGGATTCGGAAGTAAGTGTATTCAGTTTAAAATTCGATCCAAATCCTGCGACGTACTAGTAGCATATGTACGCCCTAATGCTCGCCACACCTCTCATCCTTCTTCGCCACAGATACCATCCTCTGGTCCATCAGCTCCAGTCTATACATCCCTCGCCTTCTCCGGTCATTATCCCTCAAACAAAGGAGCTCACTCCGAGATTGATTAAGTATCTCAGGCGCCAGCCTGTCGAAGGCTACCTTTAGAGTCTCGTTCGTAGACACAGTCGTTGGCCGCCATTCATGTTGCTGCAGCGATACTCTTGCTGGCGACGGTCGGTAAATCGCATAATCGAATAGGAATAGCGAATGTGTTGTAACTTTCCGGCCTCGTTCTGCCCTTTAGTTCAAAGTGTGAGACTTTGTGCTAATAGACGTTCGAGAACGCAATAGCCTCTCTATCTTGACAAGTGAAAACGGCGCCAGTAAGATGGTTAACCCATGGATCATGCCTTGCAAGAAGGAAATTTTAGTAGGAATATATTACACTATATGCGATAGAGGAGCGATGATACAGATAGACATATTCCTCACGTCCCCAGCACCCATGTTTGTCGTTCTGTTCATAACCTCTGTGATTTAAGCAGCTATCTGAAAGGCTAGTCGACTTGCAGTGACGTTCTCTTCCGAGTAGTAGTAGATCCTAAATACTTTGATTGTTTTGTTCGGCATCCCTTCCATGTGCTTTGCACGAAGCCAACGTGTTAAAATTCGACATACAATGTGAGTCTTTTCTTGTGGGTTTCTATCATTCTTATGATCGAAAGTGGACACTCGAAATTCACGAAAGGGGTAAAAAATGTTGAAGGGGGAACCGTAGAGGGCAAAATGTTGAATTTTGACACATCCGGGCTGTCAAGAGCGTGCCTTGGCCCACCGGGGTATTCGGGCTTTTCAGCTGGCTAGTATGCATCGCCAGCTCTCAAAATCAAGAGTAGGCAGAGACCTACCAAGTAGATGTTTGCCATTTTGACAATCACCTGGAGCCTCCGACTGGCGAGAGTGTACTAGTAGTACCAGTTATCACGTTTCTCCAAACTACCCGAGACAGGTTTCTCGGAAGCAGCATCGGGGAGACGAATTGGCCAATCCCTGGACTACTATTCGTCATACACTTTGAGCCCCATATTAATTCTCATCTGAATATTCGTCGTAGTCTGGCTCGAATCAGTAGTTCTTACTCTAAGAGTGCGAGTTGTTGGCGTGTGCGGAGCCAGCCCTATGTGACGGGATCGAATTCGTGAGCAAACATTCGACAATCAATGACATGAATAACCTTATAAACCCTTCAACTATCGTATACAAGTTGGCGTTCTAACCTGGATGGAAATTATTGATATAGTCAACACTCTTAGCTCGTCCGACATAACTCTGTTGGCAGCCAGTGCAACATTTGCGAAACGTATTATTATATTTTGAGTTCGGAGCCCAGAAAGCGTCGGTCTCTTTTTCTGAAAAATGGCGGTGCAGATAGCTTTCAATTCCGTGACATCGTGGTCAACAGCTTCTTCTACATACGCTAGCGTTCTACTATACGCGATTAGGTACAACACTGGGCGAACCAAGTTGAATGCCAGGTTGTTCGAGCGCAAACCCAGCCCTCTGATGGTAACTAAGTTAAGCTAATCAATCAATCAATGAGCATCACTTTCTGAGTTGAGAAAAGACTTAATGTAGCGTTAGTACCTAAGATACTCGTGTCGCTTCATGAAAGCCCCCGGTGCCCTTGTTTTTTGTGTGCCCCTGTCCTCTACGTCGATACTGGTGTAGAAGGGCTGAATGACGCCGAGATTCTGTTTTTGTATTAGCGGCGGTGATGAATGACCCAAGTCAACATATGTTCCGTATCAATACGCTCGGATAGATTAGGTCGCTGGCGAGGTTATCGTCGTAGTGCTAGCAAATAGCTTTGGATTCGCGCGAAGTGTTGGTTGTGTTTGTGCGTGCTGACATAATCACGGAGGCATCCAGCGCAAACCTTGTCGTCAACCCACCTCCATCACCAGATTGTAAGTTTAGTGTTCTTGACTGATCCGATATAACCTTGCTCAACTATTGTCGAATACCGTAGACCCCTTTTCACTATGGAGGCTTTCATCCAATGGAAGAATGCCCAACTACACCTTGAAAAGGCCGCACAAGCATTTTTTGACGCATCTATCAGCTTGCGTGCCGCAGTATCCCAGCATTTCGTCGCCCCAAACCGCCATTCGCCTCTGGAGGATCTAATCTTCAAGATACAATCGCAGATGGCCCTGAGTGACTCTATCGAGACACAGCTGGCTGCATCTCGTGCCGTGATCAACAGTACTAGGAACATGTCACCTACATTCGTGCCAATCAGCATCCTTCCCCCAGAGATTTTTAGTCGTGTTTTCATCTTTGCCATTGCATCAGCTTCCCCCGATTTACGACGCCGTAAACGAGACCCTCTCCTGCCATCTCGGCCGTTTGCGCTCGATGGCGCCAGCTTGCCATCGGAACCCGCTCGCTCTGGTCCCACATTGACCTGTGTCGGCCGCCGTCGACTATGAATGACAGCTCGGACCCAACAGAAGCTATGGAGCTTTGGCTTGAAAGATGTCACGGCGCTCCACTGCATCTCCATGTCCGCTTTGGGGCTTACGATGATCAGCGCTTTATGACCCACCTATTCCTCAAGTTGCAGCCTCACTTAGCTTACCTATCTTCTTTGGTCTTTTATGGCACCACCAAAGAAATTCTTGACCAATTTCTTTCGTCATGTTCTCGCTGTGGAGTTCCAGGCTCTCTGAAGTCCCTTATGGTAATTTCGTATCAGTATGATGAGCGTCGGACCCGCCAGAGCTGGCCGACAGCATACCTCCGGGGATTGGTGGATTTGCAGCTCTCACACTTGCCCTCGGACATGAGTCCAAGCCTCCAAGAACTTTCTGTGATACTTTCCGGAAGCCCAGCTCTAGTTACGCTAAGACTTCGACGTATGACCACACCGTTTCCTGTTCAGGCTCTTGCCGTCCCTTTACCTAAATTACAGTTATTGGATATAATTGATCTTGATCATACAAGCTCACTTGGACTATTGAATGCGCTATCTCCTGGTGGGCTGGAACTGGACTTCAGATTCTCATTGGGTCGGCTCACCAATCGTGACGTTACCGAGGTCATTGTGCCGTTCTGCAGGCGCTCAAACATAGCTTCTCTCTATCTTTCGGACACGAATCATGGTCCCGATGTTCGGGTTAACTCGCTCCTTCAATGTCTACCATCCATCCGGGTGCTAGTTTTGGATAATGAGCATAACGACTTTCATGCCGCAAGTATGTCTAACGTAAACTCTGGCAAAAATACTGCTTGCTGCCCGGGGCTGCATACTCTATGCTTGAAGAGCAGCAGTGGGCTTAACGAAGATGCTCAAGAGCAAGTAGAAGAAATTCTGGATATTTATTCTTTACGCAAGATTGTGCTGGAGGGGTTTGAGCTTGCATCCTATGATGGAGATTCACAAGATTCTGACGAATTGGCGCAGTGGGACGAGCGTAATGCAGACTTTTTAGGTAACCTCAATAGGAAAGTGCAATCCGTCATAGTTGACAAAGGACTACTCGATGGTGAATATGAGGAGGTGGATCCACATATTCGCAAATTGATCAATGCGAGCAAGGGTGCGTCAGAGAGGACGTAGATGACACAGTTTATGTACTACTCAATCTAATGTATTTAAACACAAATTGCTTGCTGGTCTTATTCAAGCCCAACAATTAACATGACAAAATAAGAGAAACTCAGTGCTAGGCAAAACGTGCATACGAGCCGCTGCTTGCGGAGGCGAAACGGGGTCCCGGCCTCCGGATGTTAGAGTGAGGGGGTGGGGTCACGCCCGCGGCTCTCTCCCCACGTGGATGGTGTCCACCACGAGCGCCGGTGGGACTCAATCGTAGGTCGACATTTTCTGCCTCGCTCAACACGCTACTATTAAAGCCCAGGCTTTCCGTTAAGTGTACGAGACGAAAATACGAATCAGTTGATAGCATTTACAGCATTAATGCGAGCGTGATATCTGGATTGTTTATGGATTCAAATCTAAGCTGGTTATGTAGTATTCTAATGCATTGATTTTGTAGTAGCTGTAAATAAGGTTGAACCCGATAGCATCTGGTCGTTGGATAGGACGTCTTCGTGATCTAAGACAGTTGTTATAGAGCACGCGGATCATCGTGGAACAAATGTTGGTCAATGAAAACCGCCGTTAACTTTACGTCTGGATACTAAGCTGGATTAGTGCATGAGGATCCAAAACCAATTATATTCAACCCCATTGATAAAGAACAATTAAAGAAAACAAAATTAGGCCCGTGATTAAAGGAGCATAAGCGGGTCAGCTTCGAGCACCAGAAACACCAGAGTTAGCCTTGCTCAGTCACATTTTGACCTATTGCTTATTGGCGGTGAGATAGTAGCTCGGCACGTAGCCAGATACGATCTTCTCTCCACCTTCGAGCATAACTACACAAGGTATGGGATAAGTACAGAGCGCATACACCGACTTGTGTTTTAGTGACATACCAATAACCATGCCGGTTGCAAGATGAGCATCAATATGGCAATGCATGATCACCGGGAAGGGATCGACAACGCGGTACCGCATCACAGTCCAGGCCTGACCGGTCTCAGCGACGGGCTGCGAACGTAGAACTCAGCGGTTGAGGAAACATAAATATCACAAGAGAACTTACCGTAACGAAGTCATCACGGTATGGCGGGTTCACTACATTGATGCTCTTGTAACCCGCGGTCACTGCGTCTTGCACGGTCTTGTACGGGAAGGCACCGGTTCCGGACCCAAGGAGCCACGCCTTAACACCGTGCTTGTGCATCTGTCACAATGAATAAAAAGATAAGTCGATCGAACGTGGAGCCCCATTGTAGAGAACGAACCGGGTGAGGAGGATGAACGGCTGGGTTTCCGGCAGTGACTTGGAAGATTATGTCCACCAGAGTGCTATTAGGATAGGAGAAATACACCTTGGGGTCGAGCGAGTTGATTGCGCTAGGGTTGAACAAAAGCGGTGTGGTGTTGTCTGGAAGTTCATGCCACTTGTTGCCTAGTTTTCGTATGCATAAGAAGCGGAAACTTGACAAGAAACCAGAACAAGGTCGTACCGTTCAGAACCCATCCGAACTCCTCACTGCGAGTCACGTTAAGGAGAATAGTCTTGTCAGCCTTGCCCTGAGGAGGAGGCGTCGCAGGGTATGGCGCCAGGTTGCTCATAACGAGGTCGTTGCCTCCGTTGATGATATTACCGGCGTAGTCGATCCACTGCACGTGTGATATATCGTTAGTTTACCATTAATATACGACACGTAACGCGGGCTTACTGGTTTCTTGGCAGCAGGGAGCTTAGTCGCGTCCGCCTTGGCAGTGTTGTATGACAAGATCGAGTAACCAGTTATCATCTGCGGAAGGACAACAGCCGCGGTGCGGATAAGGTAGTCGCCGGGCGTCTGGTCGAGCTTAACAAAGAATTGGTAGCGCTCGCCGATGGGGATCAAGATTGAGGTGGCCTTCTTGATGTTAATGTAGTATCCGTCGGCGGCGTCTAAATTCCGAATGAATGAGCGAGGTCCGGCCGTATTAATTGAAAAGTGAACTCACAGTAGTACATCGTGTGAGAGTCAATGGACACGCGCAGATCCCAAAGAGCACCACTATTCTGTGTTGCGGGACGTTGATTAGCAAGCACAAATAAGATAGAAACCGACCACCGGGGACTCACGAGCAAGTTGAACGAGGCCCACCCATCGGATTGTTTGACGACATACACCTGGAACGGCGTCGACGAGTTCTGGCAGTCGTACCACATCGCCGAGCTGACTGTGTTGGGCTTTGACTCGGGGTAAGGGAACATCAGTGTGTTGTTGGGATACATGCAGCTGCAAGGAGGAGTGCCGTCAGTATCAAACAAAGGCGCAATTCATACCGAACAATCCACTCACCCTTTCTTGGTCAACGGCTTCTGTACGGGGACGGCGAGCGAGTTGATGAGTCCCATGTCGGGGCACATAACTTGTCCCTTGCCGTTGGCTATTGAGAGGGTCAAAATCAAGCGTGCGACACTAAGAGCTAGAACTTACTAATGATGTTATCGATACATAGCTGCTCGACATCTGTGCGCTCCCACTCTGCCATCCAGTGCTCAGAGGTGTAGTGCTTGTAGTCGTACACGTTCAACAAGTTTCCATTGAGCTCAGCAGCCTTGAGCTTGTCCAGTACGGCAGTGTCATTACTGATCTGGTTGAATGGTCTCGCAGTGGCAGCGTTGGGTCTAATGAAAATAGTTCCCTTAAGACCATCATCTAGTTGCATTTTCTGTCCAACAAAATGTTAGCAGTGAAAATAAGAGGTTGGTACGTTAGGCAGCTTACGTAGTGCGAGTGATACCCTAGCGTCGAGAATAACTATCAGTGGTTTGCATCTTAACCGCTTCCAAGTCGCACTCACACTGCAGCCCAGTCTCATGAAGCTTGAAGTTGTACGTAAAGTTCCCGCCGGCTGGGATAGGCCACTGCGTGAGGCCTGGTACGCCGTCAGACCACGGCGATCCAATTTGTTGCATGCTACACAGGACGAATGAACTCGTCAGAAACTGGTCGGGAATATCCGTATTTGGGCAAAAGACTCACCCATGCCAGTGCATTGTCGTTGGCTCAGGCCCTTTGTTGATAACCGTCGCGATGATAGTATCGCCTTCGTCCCAGACCAGATGAGGTCCCGGAGTCTGGCCGTTGATGAGCCATGACTCCTTGGACGTACCGTCTTGGTTGGTCGTCCCGTAGGTAAGCTGTAAAGAGCATAGTTAGACTTGTGAGCGAAAGAAAATCATCTGGCACTCACCGTAAGAGTGAGGCTACGAGTCGCAGCGTATGCCGTAGGAAGCAAAGCCCCCGCCGCGAGCAGAGGAAGACAGCGAAGATGCATCGAAAGAGAGCGAATAGGTGATTAGAGTAGAGAAGAACGAGAGAAGCGGAGTGATGATGAATTCGGGACATCGCAGCGCATTTTTTATACACGCCATTCGTCCATTGCCAAGCCTTCGCTCATCGCACTTTCCATGTCGCCCGCTCTGAGTGAATAACGCGGGGCGGTGGCGGCGCTCATTCAGCGGGATTGTCCTGAGGCCAGCAAGACGCGCGGGCTCAGGGCCCCGGCATCATACGGTCATCTTGGGAGGAGTTCGAACACCGTGTATCACCTCTGCGCCCACCACGCCACGAGGACCCGTGTCCTCAATTGGCTAGTATTTAGTTCTTCTCTGATTTGTGATGATCAAGCTAAGCGAGCTGGGAAGATTACTCATACGAGTGTATCATCGAGGTGCTGTCGCAGATAGAATAGAAAATACCGTAGGTGAAGGTGGACATGTTATGAGAGAAAATCGAGTTGAAACCCAATCTAGTCTTAGAATACTGGTGATAAACTGATGCTATCACGTCCAGAATAGCCGGTATGGTACGAAAACAACTGGATGCACGCAAGGATATGATCGTAGTGAGATCAAACGGAAGCACAGAGGATCAACTTCTCAAACACCCGCCCGGCGCTTCCAGACATGACGTGATCTGACAGCTCATCTGATGTCCCACCCAGCTAGTCATCACTGCCGACTCCGCCACGGACCTCACTTGGAAATATTGAGTGATCTAATTTCAAAACACAATTATGTTGGATATTGGATATGTTGCCATTAGAAGTCCCGTGGATCGGTCTGATTCTCACACTAGCCAACTGCCAAGTCTTGAGCTCGTGTCGCTCCGTATCCACCAGAGTAATGCCAAGTCCGACACTCGGTGCTCGGTCAGACTTATCCGTAATTCTATTAGAGCGATGTGTATACGTCCTGAGCAACTGAGAGGTCTAAATATCCCAGGCTAACTAGCACTTTTCGCTCAACAAGTCTTGGCAGGTCGGGTCCCACAGCAAGGAAGATGAATCATTTTCTACCAGAAAAAACTATACGTACGAAGCGGGAACGTACACAAATGCTCGCAGCCATGCTAAAATCCGGCAACCAACACTGCAATCCAAGTTCGTGGTGACGCCTCCATGAAGGATACCGGTATGGCACTAGTCCAACTGATATTGGCTGAACAATCTTCGTCGGTCGTGCGAGTGTATTGTGTTTACATATTACACTCCCCTAGGGCCGCAGGGCATCACGTCCCTGGCTTTATTCTAGCTAACGACATGCACGATGAAAGTGCGGAAAGCTGAAACGGTGGTAGTTTTGCACGCCGTCCCTCGCTCATAAATACTCATAGTTAATTCGAAGAAACCTCAATATGCCAGTGTTATGGCACTTCAAATCGCCTAGCACACTATCACGGCCTCGTCCGGTGGTTTACAGATAGGGCGAACAAATAAATTCCTGAAATCAGTGGCTTCTACTAATCAACTAGGGCGTCTAACATGAGCGAGTCCTAGTGAGGTTTCAGTTGTGCCTATCGTCGGGGGCAAGGATTTTTGTATAATAAAAACTGAGAAGAGCAGGCTTCTGCGCAAGATATAAGCAAGCATACAGTAATACGACGTGACAGTTGAAACCTGATGCATCTAAACACAATTTCAATCCACACAACCGCAGTGATCCCGCGGTTACCATTCGCCGGTAACTCAAAGTTGGGTGGCGGTCGGCTCAAATTGAAGGTTGACCGATGTAAGAACTACGACGCAGTGATAGGACAGGCACGGTAACCTTTTTTTCCAGTTTCAGTCCAATACTTGAGATATACTACGCATATACTTCCGCTCTAGTGTTCACACATATCAAACGCCACTTGGAAGAACTTCTCGTCGTTCTCCTTCACAAACGCCTTTCGTTCCTCCATCAGCTCCAGTCTATAACTTTTCGCCTCCTCCAACGTCATCGTTCCTTCCGCAAGCGAGTTCACCCGATCGATGATCTCAGGCGCAAGCTTATTGAAGGCGCTCCTGAGGACCTCGTTTGACGATATAGCTGCCGCTCGCCACTCTTGTTGCTGAGGGGGGACTCTTGTTGTCGACGGCCGTTGAATTGCAGGATCGACCAAGAATAGCGCAACAATCTTTCTATGTCCTGGCTTCGATTTATCCTTGAGCCTAAACGGCAAGACCTTGTGCTGATAGACGTTCGGGAACGCAATTGCCCGATCTTGGAAAGTTATAACAGCACCAAGCTCGTTCACACATGGGTCATCCCTTCAAATGAACGAGATTGTTGTAAGTGGAGATGTGAGTATATGCATAAATATGATAATGATACTAACGAAGCTATTCCCCACGTCAACTGACACCCGCGCTCGTCGCTTTGCTCATAAGTGAAAGGAACAGATGCTGCGGTACGGAAGGCTAGTCGGCTTTCAGTGATGTTCTCTTCGGAGTAGTAGTAGATCCCAGACGCCGCGATCGCCTCATTCGACATTCCTTCGATATGCCATGATCCGCCCGCGTACTCTGGCTTTTCGGGGGTCTGATGTTGGGTGAGATTTGCACCACAAAACACAGAGCATAACTCACTAGATGGATGTTAGCCAGTTTGACAATCACTTGGATGGTCTTGCCAGCGAGAGAGTACCAGGTACTGCGCTTCTCCAAGCTGCCCAAGACATACCCCTCGGGAGGAACGTCAGGCAGGTTAATTGGCCGATTTTCAAACCATTCCTTATGCAACTTCTCATATTCCTCCTCTTCGTCATCATCCATATCGTCTTTCCACTCTGGCTCGGGCTTGTAGTCTTCGTTGTAGGAGTAGGTGTTTTTGGTCCGAACAGGAACACCTTTGTTTGACGGGATCGAGTCGGTCAGCACCCGCTCGAACAGCGGTATATACGCTCCGATAAGCTCCTCGATAGCTGCGTGCAGCTCGGCGTGGTAGTCTGGATGCAGGTTGTTGATATAGCTAACGCTCTTGACCGACTTGCCGTCGTCCGACACGACAAAGTCTGTTGGAAGCCACTGGAATTTCCACGAAACATGGTATTTCTGTTCCTTGGCCCAAGATTGGGAGCCAGGAGACGATGGCGGCGAGACAATCTTTAGATCCGACGTGTCGCGATTGGTAACCCTCGCCGGATACGCCAGTGTCCGACCATATACAATTGGGTATAACGATGGGTGAACCAGGTCGAGCACCATGTTGTTCGAGCGTGGATGCCAGTCTTTCTCCGTGTCAGGTACGTCCTCTAGTTTCGCCACTCCCTCAACGATCTTGGCCTTGAGCGCAGCAGTAACGAGCTTGTCAGACTGCCAGATGCGATCGTAGCATGCGACCTACACCCTCGAATCATATTTAAGTAAACGACTAGAGCTACAATAAGGCTTCGTACCTCAGCACCAGTCTCCTCATCGCGTAACTTAGCGTATCCGTCCAACTCCTGGAGTACATAGTCAATGTGAGACTCCTTCATGTGTTCGGCTTGTTCGAGCGCCTCGGCGCGCCACCTGGCTATTATGTTCTGGTCGCGAAACTTAGTGTACCAGAACGGCTTGAGACGAAGGGCGGCCGACAGCCTAGTCATTTCAAGCTCCACGAGCTGCGAACAATGATGGAAATCTAAGCCTCGGACATCATTCTAAATCCCTAGACGTACAGGTTTTGCCGGAGTCACGGTCTCACCACCCCAGTAGTGGCTCTCAACTGAACCAAACGCGGACGGCAAAGGCTTCATGTCGTTCGGAGAAGATGCCATTTGATGGTTGGTGGTTCCAGGTTGACGGCCGTGTTACACGCACTGATGTATTCTATATGACTACACGCGGACTACCTCGGTGCCTGGTAGATGACGTAATTAGCTGTTCAAGGCCTTGAGGAATAGCTAGCGACCTATTTCAGCTGGGTTTAAGAAGGTCCAGTGCTACAGAGAGTCGTCTCTTCTACCACATGCCAAATCCAACTGTCATATGTACTTCTGTTGGCTTTGTGCACGTCAGGTTGAAGTTCCGTGATTTTTGGGGCCGAGGTGGGGAAGATAGCGAATTTAAGTCCACCGCTGTGGTTTTATTGTGTGGTTGTGTCACTGGCACAAGCGGCGACAGAAGAAAACTCAGGCCCGTGTTAGAGTTAGAATTGTGAGCAAACAGTGAAGCCAAGTCGCCAAAGTGAGGTACACAGCCCAGCGCTAATCACGTGAGGTTGATGCGCCACGGCGCCTAACGTTAGATACTTAGCTTGATGCATATGTGGGAGCTTATCAGTTGTCTAGTCAAAACTACCCTACTGTGCAGAAGGGGTAATACTGGGCTAGATACCATTTTTCGCTCGATGTTAAGTTTATGTAATTGGCTGAAAACCGTAACGACAGGGATACATATTCATTTGCATTTATATACGCTCTATCGAACAAGTCGTTGACCACTGAGGCCGTGGGCCTTCAGATCATGTTGTTCATAGTAAAGTTGCTTTCACGTTATCAACTAATGTTCTAGGTTCGTGTAACCGGTTGACGGCCGCATTGAACTCCAGACACTAGCAAGCCAATCTGAGAGCGCCTCAAATTGGGTTGAACTACCGCGCATACATAATGCAAAACCTCGTGTGTCGCATGTAGAATGCCGCGATAGCGACTTCAGGGTCATTCCCATTGAATCTATTGAGAGACAGGACGCGGTTGAGTTACAACCATCCAGAGTGATGCACACAGGTCTCTCAACAATAATATTATCGGGGCACATAGAGTGTTTTGACAGTTTGACCAAGTAGCTTCGCTGCTCGAATGCAATACTTATACTCACATAAGGCACAAATATGGAAGTAATTCGACTGAACCAAAGTTTCAGTTGTTTATATTCTAACCCTCTGGAGCGAGGTAGCACAACAATAGTGGCTCAAATGTTTGGATAGACAGTATAATCGTCGAGTTCATTCAACTTCGATACAGAAATGAGTATACCTACATCCTAGTGCTCACACAGATCAAACGCTACTTGGAAGAACTTCTCGTCGTTCTCCTTCACAAACGCCTTCCGTTCGTCCATCAGTTCTAGCCTGTAGCTCTTCGCCTCCTCCAGCGTCATCGTGCCTTCCGCAAGCGAGCCCACCAGATCGATGATCTCAGGTGCCAGCGCCGCCCCAAGAGTTTTGTTCGACAATAGGGCCGCCGACGTCCATTCTTGCTGCTGAGGAGGCACCCTTGTTGTCGAAGGCCGTTGAATTGCAGGATCGACCAGGAACAGAGCAACTATCTTCCGATGTCCTGGCTTGGATTTATCCTTGAGCTCGAACGACGAGACTTTATGCTGATAGACGTTCGGGAACGCGATGGTTCTGTCTTGACAGGTTACGACGGCGCCAAGATCGTTCACGCATGGGTCGTCCCTTTGGCAAACAAAATTATTATAAGCGAGGAATCGAATATGTGCAGCAAGGGAGCAACGATACTAACGAAGCTATTCCCCATGTCCGCCGACATCCACTCTCGTCGCTCTGCTCATAGGTGCCAGGGACGGACGCTGCAGTACGGAAGGCTAGTCGGCTTTCGGTGATATTCTCTTCGGAGTAGTAGTAGATTCCAGACGCTGCGATCGCCTCGTTCGACATGCCTTCAATATGCCATGATCCGCCCGCATACTCTGGCTTCTCAGGCGTCTAGTATAATAAACTTATTTGTTTAGATTTTCCTCGCAGAGTGAATAGATTCACTCACCAGGTGGATGTTCGCCAGTTTGACGATTACTTGGATTGTCTTACCGGCGAGAGAGTACCAAGTATTGCGCTTCTCCAGGCTGCCCGAGACGTACCCTTCTGAAGGAACATCGGGTAGGTTGATTGGTCTGTTCTCAGACCAGTCTCGGTGCACCGTTTCAAACTCATCGTCTCGGTTCTCATAATCTCTCCAGCGCGGTTCAGGCTTGTAGTCTTCCTGGTAAGAGTAGGAGTTGTTGGTTCGAGAGGGAATAGCCTTGTTTGATGGGATTGAATCCGTAAGGACCCGCTCAAACAACGGTATGTACGCTCCAATAAGGCCGTCGATAGCTACATGTAGCTCGGCATGTCGGTCTGGGTGCAGGTTGTTGATATAGCTGACGCTCTTGACCGACTTGCCGTCATCCGAAACGACAAAGTCTGTGGGTAGCCACTGAAACTTCTGCGACACGTGGTAATTCTCGTCCTCGGCCCAGAATGAGTTCGGGGCTTTCTTGGGAATTGGTGGCGGGGGGATAGCCTCCAGCTTGGTGACGTCCCGGTCGGTGCGCCCTTCTGGATACGCCAACGTGCGGCCATATACGATTGGATACAGCGATGGATGGACCAGGTCGAGCACCGTATCGTTCGAGCGCGGGTGCCAATCCTTCTCCGAGTCAGGCACGCTTTCAAGGCTAGCTACCCCTGCGACGAGTTTAGCCTTGAGTTCAACCGGCACGAGCTTGTCAGACTGCCAGATGCGATCATAACACGAGACCTATACCTCTCAGGTCATTTAAATAAACAATTAGGCCTACAATAAGTTTTCGTACCTCAGCACCGGTCTCCTCGTCGCGTAGCTTGGCGTATCCGTCTAGCTCCTGAAGTACGTAATCGACATGAGATTCTTTCATGTGCTCCGCCTGTTCAAGCGCCTCGGCGCGCCACTTGGCTAGTATGTCCTGGTCGCGAAACTTGATGTACCAAGACGGCTTTAGACGAAGGGCGGCCGACAGCCTGGTCATTTCGAGCTCCACGAGCTGTGACACATCAATGGAGGTCTGAGACTACGGTTTAGTATCGAACAAGTGCACGTACAGGTTTAGCCGGAGTCGCGTCCGGTTCATCCCAGTAGTGAGTCTCGATTGAACCAAAAGCATCCGGTAGGGCCTTCATGTCGCTCATGGAGAAAAATATTCGGTGGTTGCGGTTGGTCTGAGGAGGATGGTCATTCTGCGCGTTTGACGTATTCTTTATATTATCTCCATATTTGCACGTGTTTACCTCACATTGAGTATCGCGGGGATCTTGACCGACAACCACCATCACAAAGTACCAAATAGAGTTAGATTACACGCGGCCTGCCCCTGTGCCTGTTTGGTGACGTAATTAAAAAATATTTAATTTTCTTTGCTTCTCCACTCAGCGATTTTCAGCACTTTAGCTACCAGTGAGAACGATGGTCAGCACACACACATTGGCAAGGAGATTTGGCGCAATACACAGCTACCATTTGCACGGTGATTTCAGACTCGACTGTTATTATTATGCATATTTCTTGAAGGGCATAATGGAGCGAAACAAAAGTCAAGAAGAGCAGGCGAGCGGTTTGATCCAGGGCCTGGATAGTTTTGCGAATTATGTAGAGTCTCCGTGAACTTAAAACCCGGCTCCAACGATACGCCTATTTTAGCCGCTATCAGAGATGTGTGTACTATTTGATACCTCAATATATATAGCTACGTCTTAATGCTCACACAGACTGAACGCCACCTCAAAGAACTTCTCGTCGTTCTCCTTCACAAACGCCTTCCGTTCATCCATCAGCTCCAGCCTATAGTCCTTCGCCTCCTTCAGCGTCATTGTTCCTTCTGCTAACGAGTTTACTCGGTCGATGATCTCAGGTGCCAGCGTCGCCCCGAGAGTTTTGTTCGATAATAAGGCCGCCGACCTCCATTCTTGCTGCTGAGGAGGCACTCGCGTTGTCGACGGTCGATGAATCGCGGGATCAACTAGAAACAGCGCAACTATCTTGCGATGCCCCGGCTTAGACTTGTCCTTCAGCTCGAACGGTGAGACTTTGTGCTGGTAGATGTTCGGGAACGCTATAGCCCTATCCTGGCAGGTGACAACGGCGCCAAGCTCGTTCACACATGGGTCGTCCCTACCAATGAAGTACCGTAAATACGTGTGACTATATGCGTCAAAAAAACCATACGAACCGAGATATTCCCCAAGTCAGTCGACATCCACGCTCGTCGTTTTGCTCATATATGCCAGGCACCGAAGCAGCAGTTCGAAATGCCAGCCGACTTTCTGTGATGTTCTCCTCCGAGTAGTAGTAGATCCCAGACGCTGCGATCGACTCGTTCGACATGCCTTCGACATGCCATGACCCGCCTGCGTACTCTGACCTTTCAGGTGTCTAACGTGCTTCATTAGTTTTCACCTCCCGGGATGAACAGTCCCGCTCACCAAGTGAATGTTTGCTAGCTTGACGATCACCTGGATGGTCTTGCCAGCGAGAGAGTACCAGGTACTGCGCTTCTCCAAGCTGCCCTTAACGTATCCCTCGGAAGGAACGTCGGGTAGGTTGATCGGTCTGTTCATAGACCATTCCTCATGTCGTCTATCGTAATCCTCCTCTTCTCCGTCGTTCATGTCGTCTTTCCAGTCTGGCTCGGGCTTGTAGTCTTCATCGTAGGAGTACGAATTGTCGGTTCGAGCAGGAACAGCTTTGTTCGACGGGATCGAGTCGGTCAGCACCCGCTCGAACAGCGGTATATATGCTCCGATAAGCTCCTCGATAGCTGTATGTAGCTTGGCGTGATAGTCTGGGTGTAGGTTGTTGATATAGCTGACGCTCTTGACCGACTTGCCGTTGCTGGACACGATAAAGTCCGTTGGAAGCCACTGAAACCTCTTCGACAAGTAATAGTCTTCCGGCGTATCGAGGGATGGTGAGCTTGGACCTGAGTTGGGAGTGCCTAAATCTTCTCCAGGAACTGGCGGAGTGGTAACTTCTAACTCCATGGAGTCGTCATCGTCATCGTCGCCGTTGCTGTTATTATCGTTGCTGTCGTTGTCGTCGCCGTTGTCGCTGTCGTTTGCGTCGTCATCTTCCTCGGTGTCCTCTTCCACTAATTGTCTGCGGCCTTGTGTAATCGGTGGTTTATGGTCGAGAGGCGGAGGGATGGCCTCTAACTTCGTGCTGTCGTGATTGGTACAACCTTCCGGATACGCCAGTGTACGGCCATACACGATCGGATACAACGATGGATGGACCAGGTCGAGCACCATGTTGTTCGAGCGTGGATGCCAGTCCTTCTCCGAGTCAGGCACGTTCTCTAGTTTTGCTACTCCCTCCACGATCTTGGCCTTGAGCGCGGCAGGCACGAGTTTATCGGACTGCCAGATGCGATCGTAGCATGCGACCTACAGGGTTCCTGTTATTACGACCAAGATACAGAGCTATGATTATTTTTCGTACCTCGACACCGGTCTCCTCGTCACGTAGCTTGGCGTATCCGTCCAGCTCTTGGAGTACGTAATCGACATGAGACTCCTTCATGTGCGCTGCCTGTGTGTGTGCCTCGGCGCGCCACTTGGCTAGTATGTCCTGATCACGAAACTTGGTGTACCAAGATGGCTTCAAGCGAAGAGCAGCCGACAGCCTAGTCATCTCGAGTTCCACGAGCTACGGAAGATGGAAGTTGTAGGCTAAGACACCTCGGCAAACGAATGAACTTACAGGTTTAGCTGAAGTACCATCTTCTCCATCCCAATAGTGATCCTCATTTTCACCAAAGGCATTTGGCAAGGGTTTTATATCGTTCGTGGAGGATAACATTTCCATGGTCGTGGTTGGCCAAAGAAAAACGGTCGGTTGGGTTTATGAAGCTGCAGCTGACTCTGCACGTGTTTTGTTTACGTCTTGATGGTCGCGGGCATTTTGGCCGAGCACCAACAGCGATGTCGCAGAGTTAAACGTTGAAGGTCTGGTTCAGGTTCTCGGTGCCTGATAGATGACGTAATTTGGGTCCTAACCTTGATTTCGCACGGAACGCAGTTTCAAACAAGGTTTCCAGCGCTCTGGCCTCTTTCAGATTCCGTGTGCATGGTTTTTTGAGCCAGAGGTCATAATAACCTCCCACACGTTCACGAATACCACCTAATTAAGTTCACTATTTAGGGCTAAGGAATTTATCCATTGACATTCTTAGATCTACGCCCATATACCGTCGTAAGTGCGGGGCTAGTATCGTGAACACTGGTCCTGTATCCGAGCCCAGTATCTTAAAATGGTACCCATTTAAACATCTGGACTCATTGTACCCAAATTTATGAAATCGTTTCCGGTCTAACATACGACATGGTTTGGTCGAAGAAATAACTGAACTACAAACGTACGCTGTCATGTATGGAAAATAAGATTACAGACTTCCCGAGGCTCTACCGTGCCGGAGCTCATAAGACCCACATCATCGTATAGTAACATAAAGGGATAGCAAAGGTTCGCGAATGCCATGCTACCCCTGCCATTCACAATTGTTGCCCGGCCAAAGCGACGGGTATACCAAAGATGACGCATATATGCGTGCATTTAAGGATCTACGATCTATAATAGAGCATACAAGTCTGAATATGAGATACGCTTGGGGCAATCCGGTGTTGGACTGTTGTCTGTAAACGTTAAGCCCAGGTTAAGCGTCAGTCTGGCATGATCGGTAGCCACTTATTTGAGATTACACCCCTAACGTCTATAGTGATACCCTTGTGCTATATTTCGCGCCTCTATGCTCACCTCTGTTTTTCTTGATTCTCTCCAAACGTTTGAATCTTGTACCATTGTAACCCACAAACATACGACATCCGAATGAATAAACAAACACGATCACGTGCAAGTCACGTCGCATGACTCGGTGCGAGCGGGCCGCGAACTGCCGATTGCAACTTCGTTAACATCAACCTCGCCTGTCGGATAAATACTCTCGCCTGGATTCCCGTTCGAATTTGATAGAAGGTCAGAGCTCCATATGTTCCAATTTATCCCCATCCAGTATCCGTTCGACTCCTGTTTACGCGCATGGAGCATGTAGAACTTGGGTCTCACATAACCCCGCGGGTCTCCGTACGCTTCGTTACCTTATGAGGTCACTTCGATTCATCCCCGTGGGACTACTGTCGCCTGGGCCAGGATATAAAAATCTTACAGGATACGCTTCTACCGGACATGTAACCTAGCTTGGCGAGCAAGTCCCATTTCGAAGGCAACTAGGTTCGAATACTTAAGAACGTGGCTCAGTCCTCTGTCTTCGTCTTCGCTTGACCAGTCCTCTCTTCCTCCCGCCGGTCGTCCCTCGCGCTTGTCAGGGATATTCACCATCTTAAAGGATTGGTTGAAATCTAACGGGATTTCAGCCATGTCGAGCGTCAACGGCAAGGCAATCGTATTCTGTTTCTTTGTCGCCTTTGGCGGCTTTCTCTTTGGTGTTCGTATAAATGTGTCTCTTTATAGGTTCAGGTTGACTAACAAATCTACGACTAGTATGACATTGGTGTCATTTCAGGATGTTTGATTATGCCCGACTTTATCGAGCGCTTTGGAGAGATTGGTCCAGACGGCCAACCATTCCTTAGCGCCCATAGGCAAAGTATCATTACAAGTTTGCTCTCAGCTGGGTATGTCATTTATTCTACATTTACGTGTTTAGCCTGCTAATAACCTTGTAGAACGTTCGTTGGTGCCCTTGGTCAGGCGTTTTCTTCTGACCGCTTCGGGCGTCGTTGGTCCATCTTCATCTGGTGTGCTATTTTCACGGCTGGAGTAGCCATCCAGACTGGAACGGAAAGGAGTATTGCGCAAATCTCAGTCGGGTATGTTGATTCTGATAGGAACCGTTAGTGTTTCTTTACTGAAGTTGTCGTACCAGCCGCTTCATTGCTGGCTTGGGAGTCGGAGCGATGTCCGCAATTGTCCCTCTATACAACGGAGAGACCGCTCCAAAGAAGATTCGTGGAGCTTTGCTCGTACTGTACCAGCTGCAGATTATTGCAGGGTAAGCCTCAAATGCTCTTTTCTAAAGGTTACACTATACTGACTGCCGACGTTGCAACCAGTATCTTCTTGAGTTATATCCTGGATTTCGCTACCCACAAGGTCTCTGGCTCCGCATCCTGGCGTGTCCCCGTTGGGCTTCAGTTATTGTGGGGGCTGATTTTGTGCGGTGGCATCATGTTCTTGCCAGAAAGCCCGTACGTGTCCCTGTCAGTCATTGTGCTCCGAATACTAACAGACTTTCTAGACGTTATCTCCTTGGTCAAGGGCGAGAGGAAGAAGCTCGCCTAGCCATTTCCGCAGTTAATGGGTATCCTCCAAATGATCCATTCGTTGACGATGTTGTTGAAGAACTTCAGATTGGTATTCGCGAAGAAAATGAGGTATTTTGCCATCTTTCTAGTGTACATGGCCCTCTCAAGATTAATCATCGCACATAAGGGCGGCAAAGCTACCTGGTTGGAGTGCTTCTCGACTCGCAACAAGCTTTGGATGCGCACTGGAAACGGAATGATGCTGCAATTCATCCAGCAACTCAACGGTCAAAATTTCTACTGTGAGTACTCTCAAAGGGCGGCCCTAATACGATCACTCAACTGTTCAATCTGCAGATTACTACGGAGATACCTTCTTCAAGAGCGCTGGCACCGAGCTCTCTCCCTACGTTATTCAAATCATCCTTGGCGCTGTATCCCTCGTTGGAACTCTCCCTGCCCTTTATCTCATCGAAACTTGGGGCCGCCGACGTGTATGTGCAATCCCTCCCTAAAATCATGCTTACCCTAACCTGTCATCCTGAAGTCTCTTCTTCTTGGCGCTTTCCTGGAAGGCACTTGCTCGCTTATTGCCGGATTGGTCGGACACTTTACCCTCGCGCCAGCAGGAACTCCTCCCAGTCAACTCACGGCGCGGAACAAGGCTGGAGGCGATACACTTATTGCGTTTGCCGTGCTTCATGTGTTCTCTTTCTCCATGTTCTGGGGACCGGGTAGGTTGCTTGGTTATTATCTAGTGAGTTCAAGTAGCTGATAGATTTGACTAGTGCCGTGGGTGTATCTTGGCGAGTCCTTCCCGCTGCGCGTGCGATCCAAATCGATTGCACTCGGAAGCGCTACCAACTGGATCTGGAACTTCTTGCTCTCATTCTTTGCACCTCGTATCGCTGAAGAGTACGTATGGTCACTCACTTACGCCTAAGAAATACTCACTCTTTGCCTATAGCATCGGTCCCCTCATTCTCTTGATCTTCTTCGGCATGCTCACATTCGGGTTTGCCTACGTCTGGCTCTGTATCCCAGAAACCAAGGGGCTTAGTCTCGAAGAGGTTTGTACACTTCCCCTTGCCGTCGGTTCCAAAACTCACCGGGCCGGCAGGTTGACGAAATGTACCGAGCGGGCGTCAAGCCATGGCGTTCGGTTGAATGGAAGCCTCATGAGAAGCACTTGACTCATGCACACCATGCGCCATCTGCTACTCCTGAAGAGAAGCCTGTGGACGTGCAGGTTGAGAAAGGTAAGCCCCACATGTAAACTCCAGGAGGTCCATAGGTCTTACAATAATGACATTGCTGACGCAGCTTCTCGAGCTTGAGTGAAGGGGTTTATTCTGAGAGTGTACTACTTGACGATTACGGGATGTATTCATGTATATATGCGTTGAGAATTGACTGTTGTGGTGCAAACTTTGCCTTTATTCAGAAAACTGTCTTCAACTGAGACTATGTCGATCAAATAAGTTTACTGTATTACTATTTCTAAGTTGAGCCGATAGCCCCTGACCGGTTTTCCACGTGATCCCCAATCAAAACTGGTCCACGCTTTGATATAGACATCAGGGAAATCAACCGAGAATGGTATGAGCATGTAAACAACGTACCAGAAGCTTATCATAGCTATATCCCATAT